>MU854069.1:0-24058 GCA_033297225.1 Diplogelasinospora grovesii | reverse complement strand
ACACCCTCTACACAGGTCAAAGCCGCAGCAGCACCGGCTCGCCCCTGAATAAGGAAATCGACAGTGTCTAGATTAACATGTCATAATGTGCTGTTGAGACATGCACGATGGTCCAATCCGTAACGGCCCCCCACCAGGCAGCATTGCTTTTACCCTACCCGCTTTTCCACACTTGCCGTGGGATATCCCCTCTTCGATGAGGTCCGATGTTAAGAACTAAGGGCTGCGGGCACCGTTGAGACTTGTCTGCCTCAGTTCTCACCCGCGGCCACCACAGTCAGCCGTCAGTCGGCAGCAGAGCGCTCCGTTTTTTTTTTTGTTCTTTTTTGGCATTTCGCCTGTCCTGGTATCGACTCCAGCATTTACCTATAACCGACTTCCCTGACTAAGGACGCGAGGGCATTAGCCTTCCCAAGGATGGGCATGACAGATTTGACGGACCTGATGAGCATCAGGCTCGTGTTTCTCCTGGTCAGTTGTAGCAACACCGCTGCACACCTCCACGTCATCGCAGGGGCGGGTAACTGACGACAGATATAAAGCTGCCAGTTGTCCTGTCACTAGCCATAGGCTACTATGTGATCTATCAGCTATTCCTCCATCCTCTGGCAAAGTATCCTGGTCCATTGGTGGCTAAGCTCACCTACGTACGCTAGACATCTGTCTCAACCCCTTTCCCCACCACCTTTTGTTTAGACCCTGCGAACTGCACTGCACGGTTTTGTGCTCATACTGACACCGCCTAGTTGGCAGTTTGCAAATGGACCAGTTCCTGATAGGTCCCATTGTCCGTGTCGGCCCAAACACACTCAGTATTTCCTCGTTGAAGGCTGCCAGGACGATTTACGGAAACAAGCCACTGCTCCTCAAAAACGAAATGTATGATGCCTTCAGCCCCGGCCCCAAAGGCGTCCCTTGTGGCTTGTTTCCGGAGCGGGACCCAGAGATCCACGCCGAGATGCGATTGGTGTTTGCGCCTTGCTTTTTCGAGGAGGAGCTCCGCAGGCAGGAGGCAGCCGTGCAAAAGCAGGTGGAGCTTCTAGTTGATCAAATTGAGCATCACGGGCTCGATGAGAATGGGGTGGACATCAACTTCTGGGCCCGATCCTATGCCTCAGATGTCATCTCGCACTTGTCATTTGGCCAGCCGTTCGGGTCGCTGGAGACAGGTAGGTATTCTTATTCTGGTCATCTTGGTATCCAAGATGTGCTGCCCAGCGCCGAGACCGCGCGACTGACGAAGGTGCCTTCAACTAGGAACCATGCATTTCTGGGTGGCACCCTTACGGAGGAAGTTCGTTCTCAGTGCCATATTCGAGTGCTGCCGCCGTTTCCCCCTGATGGGCTCCGTGTATCGGCACCTGTACGTCAGGTTTGGGAAAGTGGATGCACAGGCGCTCCACAGCTACTCTTCGGCCCAGATCAAGAGGTTTGTGCTACCGGCCGCCCCCCAAGCACAAACGCTTCTCTCACGATTGCTGATTACAATGTCGCAGGCGTTTGGCGTCCCCTCCACGAGCGGATTACATCGGGGCGGTCTACAAGCCAGGCGAGAAGGGGATGAAACTCGACTTGCAATCGCTGCGTGCCAACCTATACGGGATGATGTGAGCAAGCTCTATCCCAAGTGCTTTCTAGTCTCACAGTCTTTACCAGCATCGGGGCCACCGAGACTACTTCATTCGCGATTACGGCAGCGCTCTACTACCTTGCCAAGAATCAGAGTGCCCAGCAGCGGCTATCGGAAGAGGTCCGCTCTCGCTTTGCGAGCTACCGCGGCATGACGGCTGAGGAGACGGCGAGCCTGCCTTACCTTCGGGCAGTGATTGACGAAGCCATGCGCATGTTGCCGCCGTCACCTCTAGGAGGCATGCGAACATCCCCGGGGATGGTGATCGACGGCAACTATGTTCCTGCGGGCGTGAGTATCATTAAACGTTTTGCGACTTGCTCGGCCGCGTTCAGCGCCCTTGAAGGATTCGGTTTGCTAACCACAGACCCCAACAGACTGAAGTTTTTGCGTCGTACATCTCGTTGTCGCGCTCTGGCTCCTACTTCCAGATGCCAGATACATTTATGCCGGAGAGGTGGGCTGACGCCCACAACACTGACACCAAAGCAGCAAGCATGCCGTTCTCCACTGGGCCGCGTAATTGCATCGGCAGGCCGTAAGTCTTTCATCCGGGCTCGGCACTACCCATATATCGCTAGTACCGAGAGGTTAGAGATGACTCGCTGACAGGAAATCAGGCTCGCATTGATCAAGATTCGCTTAGCGGTCGCGAAGTTGATATACAGTTTCCACGTCACCCTTGCAGACGAAGGGTTCGATCTAGAAAACAAGAGTCTTCATTTCGGCGGGCCTTGGGTCACACCTCCAGTGCCCCTGAAGTTCCATTCTCGTGGCATCTCTAAGCAACGGATTTAAGTACCTAGATACATGCGCGTCAGTGTAAATATGAGCGGAAGAACGTGAGAATGACTGGGCAGATCAGAAGGACCTTAGCAGGCGACGGCGCCATTTTAGTCACCAGGTGTTAAAAGTCACGGCTTTTCTTGCACACGTAGTAATTGAGGTTAAATTGTGTTATTCTTAATCAACTGTCTAGCAGGCCGTTTCTGGCCGTTAAATGAGCTATATGGATAGGTTTAGAATAAGGTAAGTACTATTAGTACCGTAGGAAATTGTTTAAGGTCACGGCTTTACTTACACACGTAGTAATTAAGGTTAACTTGTGTTCTTCTTAATCAACTGTCTGGCAAGCCATTTCTGGCCGTTTAGTAAGCTATATAGATAGGTCTGAAATAAAGAAGTAAACGGTGGATCATCCTTTTCCCGCGTTATAAAGTACTTTTCCGGTTACGATAATTACATAGCTTCTGTTAGATGCATAAGTTGAACTATGCCTTAGGAAAGAATGTTACGTGACAGGCCGGAAGCAGTGGAATGGGCGCTTAAGGAATGGGCGCATTTAGCCCATAACGTATAGAATGAAGCGCTTCCGGAAGATAAAGAAGCTAATTAACGTAAATGAAAAGATTACTCCATAATGCTTTATAACGCGGGAAAAGGATAATCCACTACGTTCTTCTTTATTTTAAACATGTTTATATAGTTTATTAAATGGCTAGAAACGGCTTATTAAATGGTTAATTAGGAATAATATAAGTTAACCTTAATTATTACGTGTGCATTATAAACCATAACTTTTAATAGTTATAAGCCCGATCCATAAACGACTTCCACTATGTTAATCTAATAATTTACCGCTTTTAAGCATATAATATATAATAAATAATAATAAATAACTATAGTTTTCAGTAAAAAACTCTTTTAATTAATGCATCATATTATTATTAACATTAAGATAAATTCGTATCTTAATCGGGAATAATACGTGCGTTAACAATTTATAAATAACTTTAGTTCTTAATTACGTATTATTATAAATAATTAAAACGCGTAAAGAATAAACAGACTTAATGTAAAAAGAAAATCCTTTATATTTAAAAGATATTAACATTAAAGCATTCGGATATATAAATATTCGTAAGGAGTTTTAAGATAGCATCTGAAAAAAAAAATTTAAAACCCTAGTGAATTAAACCTTATAACTTCATCTTATTTAGTATTTAAAGCGAGAAATCTAAGTAAGGACTACTGCTTTAAGTTTATCTTACCACCTTTATTACCGCGATATATACCTTAATATACTGTTCTTTATTGGCTATTATTAATTAAATAAGCTACTTAATAGTACCTTTTCCTTAAAATAGCCTTGCTTTAAGTAAGCATTTAAAAGAAGTAAAAAGTTTTCGGTTTTATTTACTTTACCTTATTACCATAAATATATAAAGTAATAATTAATAAGTAAATACACCGTCGGTTATTAAATAATGTAAAAGGCTTTTAATATGCTTAAAACTTTATAAAAATAATTGACTTTTATCTTTTAAGGTTAAAGAATAATAATAAGCTAGCCTTATTAAAGTATAACTTAAGCTTAAAAGCTAACGATATATACCTCGATACTTTATTCCTTATTAATCGTTATTAATTAAATAAGCTACTTAATAATACCTCTTAATAATTAGTCCTTAATAATTATTAACTTAAATATATTTATTATATATTTAATAAGCTACTTAATAGTATGTTTTCGGCATTTAAAATAGATAAAAGGTATTTAGTTTTATTTACTCCACCTTATTATTATAAATATATAAGGTGGTAATTAGTAAGTAAATACACTTCTAAAATAATTTAAATTAAAAGCTTTACCATCGGTTATTAAATAACGTAAAAGGCTCTTAATATACCTAATACTTTATGAAAATAGCTAGCTTTTATCTTTTAAGGTTAAAGAATGATCTTAATATTAAGTACATATTATTAAAACATGAACATTATTAATATTCTTCTTATATCATTTATCCTAATAAAGTTCGAACTTAATCTCTTTTAAAACTACATAATTCATAAATAGAAAAACCGGTATAAATATTAGAAAATAAAAATAAAATAAAGAAAAAAGAAGAATAAATATAATATATAAGTAAAAACCCTTTATATTTTAAAAGACTGAATAAAAGTAAAGGTTAACGTGTAATTAATGACGTAAAATTTTAAATTAAAACTCTCTTTTACTAAAAACCCCCCTCTGCAGCGAGGTAGTGAGCAGAGTCCCCTTAATATTAATAAATAATAAGAAGGTTTTCCTTATTAATGTTAAGAATTAAAAAGAATAAGATAATTAGTTTAAGATTAAGGTAAGATTTACTTATATATAAGATAAGATCGATCTTAACTTCGTTAGGAGAGAGGAGTTCCTTATTATACCGTTAAAGCCTTAATTAAATATTTTTGAGAAGAAGATAATAGTTTTAAGACCCTTAAGAGCTGTAAAGCTACTAGGTTTAAGCTTAAAGTGACCGTTAAAAAGCCACTTAACGAAAGGATTATTAATTACTATTAATGATAACTTTATAACTACGACCTTAAAGAAGCTAAATTTAAGCGGTACCTTAATAAGGAGCTTTATTAAGCTTATAATAAAAGGCCGTTTTAACTATTAAATAATTATAGCTTTATATAAATAAGAGAAGAATGATTATGAAAAGGAAATTAAATACGTTAAATGTTTTAAAGATTAAGTTATATTAACGATTAACGTATATTAAATTAAAACCTCGTACTTACTTAAAGGCACCTTAAATAAGTAGTATATAATCTTAAAGTTAGTTATATAAGTAATAAATTCGGAGGAAAGAAAAATTGCTCGTAATAAATATTAGTAAGTAGTTAACCCGCTTATAAAGTAATCGCGTAATATAAGTAAGTAGGTTTTAAATTAAAAGTATACGTTTATTTAAGTAACGTTAAAAAGCATACTTAACGTTTAAACTATTAAAGATTAGTTTAATGACTTTAAGAAAGTAATTAAAGGAGCTAACTTACGTTAAAAGCATTAAATTTAATCATTTAATATATCATATAAAATAGTCTTAGGATCTTAAACCACATGTTGCGTGGGAATTCAGAATATACCCTTTATATCCTTTTAGCTCCATACCTTCCCGCACCTTAACGAACTAATTAAAGGCCATTCTGAATTCCCGCGACATGTAGTCTAAGGTACTTTAAGCGTTTTCAGCCATTAGCCTCACATATCATTTACATTTTTACCTTAATATTATACCAATTAGTATAATATAGTATATATATAGTAGTATAGTTAGAATTGCCTTTTTCTAGCAATTCCAGCTATATTATCCACGTATTGGTAGCTTGCAAGATAGTTAAGAAAAAGCGATATGAAGAAGTTACCTTACTTACTATACTTATATACTTATACGTATACCACCATAACTACTACCTAAGCCCGGGATGCACTTATATAGCTAGAAAGCCTTGCTTTAGGGCTTTATACTATATATATATTTTACTGGTGGCTTGTAAGATGGCCGAGAAAAAATGATATAAAGAAGTTACCTTACTTACTACACTTATATACTTACACATACAGCACTATAACCAGTAGCCGGGCCTGGGATTTATTAATATGGTTAGAAAGCCTTTTCAAGGCTTCATACTGTATATATATTTTACTGCTAGCTTATAAGATGGCTAAGAAATAACGATAAAAAACGGTAATAATATATAACTATTTACCCCCTCTTATTTATAACTTATTAACCACATACCCTATTTACTAGCCGATAGTTATTTAAAAAAGCCCTCTTTAAGGCTATACTCCCTGTAAAATTTAATATTGTTGCATGCGTTGGTCGTGGAAATGCTATGGGTGATTCTTTAGAATGGAAAGTTGGTAGTGGACAAAAACGGCTCTTACGAGTTTAGAACTCAACGATAAAGAACGGTATTTACATTCTGAAAAAAGGGTAATAAAGCCAGATCATTTCTAAAACTTAGACAAATATTAGAAGGCTATAATAATGCCAATTAGTGCTGATATCATAGAGTGTTTAGGGCTAATATAGTGATTTTATTAGCGTGAGTGGCTAAAAATGACCAACTTACCACAGACTAAATTCTAAGCGAAATTTTTAGTGTCTCCACAGTACATAGGCACTAGCCAAGTCCTAAGCGCTCCGCTACATCGCAGCGCCACGTTAAGGTGGTGCGTGCAGCGCATATGCACGTAACGTAACAACATAGATATATTCCCTTAGAATTGAGTTTATGATCTAGAGACTAGTATGAAAAGGAGATTAAACATAATACTCTTAATTATTATGACTTAATTAACGTTATTAATAAAAAGTTATTTATCTTTAATAATAATACCTATATTAACCTTAAAATAAGTAAAGAATCTTTTTATAATTATAAGCATTATAAAAACATTAATAATAACGAAGGATATAAGTAAAAAGGAGGAAGAAGAAATAAAAAGAAGTATTTAATAAGCGAGAAGTTAAAGGAAAAGGCTTAATATAATACGTATAAGTAAGATTATTACGTTTTAATAAAGCACTTTTACTTATTCTTAAAGTGAGCTTTTAATTGGTTTAAACTTAATGAACATATAAAAAAAAAGGTGAATAAGGCCTTTAAAAACGATAAGAACCTTAAGAAGGAAGTTAAGAATTTAAAGTTTAAAAAGAAGACAAAGAAAAATAACTTAATAAGCTCGTTAAAGGATTTAAGGTAAAAGCAGCGCTTTTTAAAGCATTCTTAACTCTTTAAGAGGATATTAAAAATTAAATTAACTTTTATAATTATTAAGGGAGTAGCGTTTATAATTTAATTTTATCCTTTAATATATTTAGTAATATTCAACTTTAATTTTACCTTTTATATCTTTAACTAAATAAGCCGCTTTTTAAACTTTAAGTACGTAGCATTAAGTAACTATGTTTAAGTAAGTAATTATTAAATACTAATTTTAAGATATAAAGAAGTAAATATTAAGGTTTAAATATTAGTTGAAAAGGAGAAGTTATTACGTTTATATGATATAACGTACTATAAGAAAATTACTTATAATTTACTTTTACTTAAAAAAATACGTTAAAAAGGATTTTATTAAGATAATAAGTTAAATCTTACGTTTTTAAAATGATTAAATAAATTAATTTTATATGCTTTAATTAAAATTTACGACTAATTCATTATAAAGTATATTTTAAAAGACGTTAATAAAGCAGCTTTTTTTACGCGTGAGAATAAATTTAATATATAAACTAAAAAGAAGCTTATAAAAGTAAATGCTTTTAAGTAATACTTTCACCTTAATTACTTAAGCCTAAAAGCTTTTAAGTACTTAGTTAATAATTTTAAAAAGGTATGAATTAAAGGTATTATAACTATAAAGTATAATGCTTATATATATAGAAAATTTAAACATTAAATTAAGCGTGCTTTAAGAGAGTTATGTAAAGGAGTAAGGAAAAGATTAATGATCGATTTTTATAACTTTAAAGAAAATTAAGAAGGTTATTTAAGTTTAATGCTAGTTATTTATTAAGGTATTAAATATCATTAAGACTTTTACTTAAAAGACTAAATTATAACATTAATTATTATAACGTTAAAGATCTTATTAAGCTTACTTAAATATTAATATAAGATTAAGGTTAAAGTAATTAAGTAAGATAATAAAATAATTACCATTAAGCTTAAAGTAAAGTACTTTATTAAGCTTTAAAGTATTAAGATTAAACCTTCTCCTCTTTATACGTAAGCATTAAATAAAAGCGCGAAACGTTTAAAGGATATAGTAAAGGAGAAGATACGCTTAATAAAAATCAGTATAAAGCTTTTAAATGTATTATAAAGAAAGATATTAAAGATTATAATATATTTATTAAACTATATTAATACTGGAGATAGCGTGTGTAGACTTTTTAGGCCTTAAAGACTATGTTAAGCCTAAAGGATTATAAGAAGTTAAGGTGCTAGCTATTTACTAGGGTATGCTTAGATAAATACATTAAATAATAGATTACATAAAGAAGCGAGCTGCGGGGTACATAGGGTCGCGTTAGTTATTTATTAATGCTTATAGTTTATTAAAAAAGAACCTACCTGTTATAACCTTCTTTCTTAATAATCATCACTCTTTACACTTTATAATATTACTATAGCTTTAAACTTTAACTTAGCATTCCATATTAAATAGTAGCTATAATTAAGAGTTAATAAACTTTATTAAACTAAATTATATTAACTAGTTCAATTATTTACTAAATCGATACTATATTTTAAACCGTCGCCATAAACATTACGATCGACTTATAAGCCCTTAACTGTAAGTAATGGTTAAATTAAATGCTCGAGTGAAGTAATTTATAATTTTATACTTAATGAATTTAAGTAACTATATACGCACTTTATTATTATTCCTTTACTTAAAACCCCTTCATTTTATACGGTGAATTTAAGTAGCTATATATTTCACTGCTTAAATCTGTTCAGTTAAAAAATAATAAAGATTTAATAACTATACTTTTAATTATTCGACGTTAAAGGTATATTATATAATTAATTAAATTTAAGTAGATTGATTATTCTTAAGAGTTAACGAATACTGGCAACGTAAAGTTCTAATAACCTTATTAATATAAGAAAGCTCCTTCTCTCTTTTCTTCGCTTTTACTTTTCTTCTTTATTATTAATTTTTATTATCCATTTATACTTAAGTTAATAATTATAACTTCTTCTTCTATACCTAGCATAATGCTTAATATCGACGAAAGTATTTTATTTAATAAGACTAAATAAAATCTTTCGAACCTTAACTTTAATAACGCCGCTATATAAGGGGTCTCTTTTTATCGAGGTACTAACCTTTTACTATTCAGTATAAAGTATTATTAACGTAACGACTTTAAGAAATCCTAGACTATAAGTGCTTAACCTTTTCTTATGCTATAAATGGTTTTTAAAAGATTAAACTAATTTAAATTTAATATATTAACTATTCATTACTTAAATATTAAGGCTATTACTTTAAATGAAAGGGTTAATACTAGTTTCTTAATTATTTAAAACGCCTTTAAAAAAGTTAATATTATTTATGTGGAGGTTATAATAGTTAAGGCATAAATAAAATATATAGTAAAGAAATATAAATAAAGGATAAAGTATTAGAAGGAAGCTATCAGTAAGAAGTTTAATAATTTATTATATTAAATGTGTAACATATAATAAGACTTTACGCGAGAGTAGTTAGTAACTTACGTAAATGATGTTATTAATAAAGCACTCTTTTAAGTAATAACGAGGCTTTAAATAAGAGAGACGTTTCGATAAATAAGAGAGTTATCTCGTTAATTAAGGTATAAGTTAAGATTCATATTAAACTTTTTTAAACTTCCTTCTATATTAAGATTAGCCGCACCTTTTACTACGTTAAATACTTACTAATATTATTAAAATGCCTTATTAAGAGATATAACTCTTTATTAGGATAATGAGGAGTATAAAGTATGTAGTCATCATTAAGCTGTAAAAGAAATTATTATTACGTTAAGTATATCTCTTTTAATTAAGTTTAAACGGGAATAAGTTAAATAGTTCCACTTATATTATAATGACTGAAATAACTTAAGCTACGTAATTAATAAAAAGAATTTAATCTTTATTAATATTTATAGCTTTATTAAACGTATTAAAACATTTATAAGGTATAAACCATCTTAAGTAGAAGTTAAATTATAATTAATAATATATTTTAATACTTTATTAAGCGGATTAATTATACTTTAATAAATTATAAAGATTACTAAACTTAAGCATAAGGAACTACGTATAAAAAGCTTATAAGTCCTCCTTACCACTTTATTAAAATAGTTTTATTTAAATGCTCTTTCCTTTATTATAAAGTTCATTAACCTTAAGATTACCTTAAAAGACGTTACCGCCGATAAGGCTACATTAGTTATATTTATTAAAAATAAGCTTTAGTTAATTAAAGCTATAAGAATTTTTATTATCTATAATATTAATTAATATAGCATTATAATATAAATTTAATTTAATATAAACTTAGTTATTAAGCAATACTTATGCGCGCCATCTCATTATGAAATATTAACTAAATATATATAATAAGTCTTAAAAGGTAAGTTTATTTTCAGAGTAGCTACTTATAATAAGTACCTTTATATTTAATAAAGGAAATTATCCTCCTTTATACTTAAAGTCTTTAAAACTAAGCTTAATACCTTATTATAGTAATGATCGCCTTTATAAGATTGATAATTAAATCGGTATTTACTTAATTAATAATTACTTAATTAATAGTCTTTTAAACGCGATAAATATAGTTTACATAATTATTATAATAAGGTTCGATATAATGATTAAGATTATTATAATAATCGAGATCCTTATAATAATCGAGACTATTATAATAATCGAGACCACCGTAATGATAAAGAGCATTAAAATAAAGACCGCTTAAACTACTATAATAAGGACCATAATAATAAGGATTATTATAAGAATAAAGGAAGAAGTAACTAGTATGATCATAATAAGCGCCGGCGAGATTAAGTACACTTTACAGATAATGAGGGTAATAATTTAAGTGTAAGTGAATTATCTGCTTCGTTAAATTTGGAACTAAAGATTACTTATTTAGTCCTTAATAAGCATACTACCTATTATTATTATTACTTAACTTATAATTCTTATAAAGTAAAGAAAAAGTATTAATGGATACATAAACCATTAAAAACCACTTTAATATAGTCTATTTAAATATTATTACTTATAGATCCTTTATAATAGACTTATAAGTATTATAAAGAAATTTATAAGTCCCATAACCTTTTATTTAGTTATTTAATAAATTATTAAGATGTTAAAGCTAATACTATTCAGCTTACTAAAGCGTTAAAAAACATTATATTTATTAATGATAAGGAAGTAAAGTACCGCTTAATAAGAGCCTTAATAACTAATATAATAAAGGTAGATAGTTCTCCTTTTTAAGTTATATGCACTTATAAACCCGATATAAAACTAGCTTTAATAATATTAAAAGGCATGTTATATACTTTAACCTTAATATTAATTATATGTTAATTAAGTATAAGTTCCTTTATTAATTAAAACATATTATTTCCACTCGACCGGCTATAATTATTTAAAGTGTAAGAAAGAATAAACTATATATTATTAAATAAGCTACCTTTATAATTTATCTTCTTAAACGTAATTAATAAGGGTAACTTATATTAATAATATTTAAGAAATTAAGATAAGTAGTAAATTACTTATAACTTAATTTACTTTTAAGAAACGACTTTATAAAAACTTATAATAATTTGATCGATTACTTAATTAGTACCATTACCTTTTAAGGCGTTAATAAATTTAATATCGACTTTAAAGTTAAAATTAAATCCTTATCTTATATTAAAAAGGTTATTATACTGCGTAAAATTATGCTTTTACCTAGATAATAAACATATATCATTATTATATATAAGGAACTTTTACTTAACTGAAGCTTTATGTTTAATTCTTTTTATAAAGCTATTATAAACATAGTAATAAACGTTAAAACCTTATAAATCGTAATCATAATAAATAATCTAAACAAGATAATAATTATCTTTAAATATTATTATGTTAAATATATTAATAAGTACGAAAATAGCGGCTACTTTATAGTAATATAGTAAAATGTTATAGAGGTAGTTATTATAAGCATTATGATTATAACGTTAGTAAACGCCCTTTTTATTAATGTTAAGTTAGCTATTTTTAAACTTACAGCCACGCTAATTAATAATAGCTTCGAGCTATTTTACCTTATTTAAGCTATAGTGGAAAGATATACTTATTAAGTTAATACCGCCTTCCTCCTTTAGTTTTAAAAGCATATTCACGTTAATTATAGTTAAAGGGGGATTGTTACGAATTTAAAAAACTATTAGTAAGTAATGTTTGATACTTATTAGTTTTTCTTATAATATTTACGTATAATAGATTCCATTCTAGATCATTAGCTATAATCATTAACTTATATCGACTCGTTTCACGATCGCGTATAAAGACTGTTATATTTACATAGTAAAGTTAGTTAAGCTTAGCACCCTTTTTAAACAACCCATTTATTCTCTTCTTCTTCCGCGTATTTTTCTCCTTTTTAGTCCTTTACCATTTAATTAATTTAGCTATAATATGTAATTATCTTAAAGCCTAGTTTAAAAATAGAATTTAATAGTTATAAGCATTTCATTTTGGTTATCTTATATATAGGAATACATGTTAAGAAACTGCCTCTATAATTATTTTTAATAAAGTAAGGAATCTATTTTTATATGCTATATACATGGTTTAAGGGCTGTTTTTAAGGTGGCTATAATACATGTTAAGACTCCATTTTAAGACTTTATAAATAAAAAACTTACTTAACGAGTTACCATTAAGAACGCTAGCGTGTGTACCGACTTCTTTAATTTAGCGACCGAGAAAATGCAGTCGAGCTAACTAAGGTACCTTACTCATTTATCTTAAGTCTTTATGCATCGATAGCGGAATAATGTTAAGAGGCGAACTTATTACCTTAAGTACCTTAAGCAAACTAGATCCTTACATTTATAGGATAAAATATACCACTTCTCACTGCGCTAAAAACGGCTAATCTTAATAGAAATACTTATATAAGATGAGCTTTAAGGGATAGCTATGCTAAGGGGGCATTAATATAGCTTATTAAAACATGGTATATAAATATTAAAGTCTTATATAGCCCTATTCTTTAACTAAATATACTATATCCTTATTACGCACGACCTCCGCGATGGAACTAAGGACTAAGTAAGATAGTATAAAGTAACTAACTGTATTTATAAAATATTATTATTAAGGAAGATTATTTTCATTTTCTATGATCTTACCTTACTTAAACTTAATAATCAAATGGATAAAAATGGATTATAAGCATTCGCCATGGTAAATAGGTAATAAACTAACCATTCTATCCTTATAGACCGATAGGAATTATTAAAGAGGTGGTTATAAAATCCTAAGATTGTGTGTCGTACGTAAAAGAGTGGGGTATTATAAAGAAGGTCGCGCGTAGCCTAATAAATTAAATCCTTTAAATTAAAGTAAGAGCGTTTATTAAATCTTAATAGTTACCTCCTTAAAGCTTAACGTCTTAGCGCCTTTTATGAAATGAGTACGTAAACTTTACTTAATTAAGGAAGGAACCAGTTTAGTTAGATTTATTATTTTCTTATATTTTATAAACGCTATAGAAGTGATTAAAGTTATAAGTTACTTTTTAAGCACCGGTATCCGAATTTAAGCCCAGTTTTATAACGCTCCTAAAAATAAATATAAGCAATACTTTCAGGGTCCAGCCGTTTAATAACTTAAGAATAGTATCACCCTTAGGTAACAGAAGGGGCCGGAACTTATCGTAAACATACATTATAAATACTTTATATTATAGCTATTTAATAACAAACCTTTACCTTTTATTACACTATACTATTAAGCTAATATTTATAACTATTAATATCTTTTTCATTATACTTTAACTTATTTGCTCGTGATATAACTAGTTAAAATGCGTTTAGCTTTAGCAATTACTATCTCGATTATAGCATGTAATTCTATTATCTTAACTGCTCCCAGTGTCTCCGTAATGTATCCATATAGCAACTTAATAGTCGATAATAAAGCTTAAGGAAAGCTTAGTAATACTTTTACTTCCTCGATTAAATACCTTATGTTATCTAATCTCCGTATCACTATTACTTTTATAGGCTTAAGCTTAACTTAATAACTCTTCCTCGCAAATACGTAAGTTAGCCCTCATTATAAATTCTTACTATTACTAATATAAGATTTAAGTGTCGCCGATTACTTTAATCTTCTACCTAATAACACGCAGTTCATCTTCGACTTTAATTAACCTTAAAAGAGTACCGGTGATAGCGATAAGCTCGTTGCTGCTAACTATAAGACTTTCCCCGCTCTAATTAGTACTAGCTTTAGTATAGTTATTAATCGTGTAAGACGTAAGTTTATATTAAATTAATTTTCTATCCTATATTTAACTTAAAAGTAACTTATAAAATAAATACGTTCCATGTTCATCTTCGATTTGCGGAACTACATCTCGTTATTCAGGGCCGTCTCGTTACTAAGATGACTCTATAAAATGAAGTACTAAACGTTAATGGAAATCATCGCGTTATTAAGAATTTAATTAGGCTTTATTAAATAACACCATTCTATTAAGGCTCAATCTATATACAATTTAACCCGGACTATAATAATGTAATCTTTATTACATTCTTCATTAATAAGGACTTTAGTATAGGGCAGATCCTTAACCAGACCTTTGCTTTTATAAATGACGTTATTATAGACACTTTAAGACAGATTATAATAGGTAAAAATATAAATGCCATTCGCTAAGCTATCCCTATTAACATTGCTTTTAGCGTCGAGCAGTGTTTATAATAGTGCGGTATTAAGAAGAGACGCTTATAAATATGCACCCCTCCTCACCTCTTAAAACTATATATATCATCTTTAATTAACTTTTATTTATTATCTTATATATATCTTCCACGGTAATATAAAGAGAAAAGTACGTTATTAAAGCTAGTTTAAACTAACGGGGACTAGCAGCTTAGTGTGAGCGAATAAGCTCTATAATTTCAATTGCACCAGCTCATAGCTAAAGTAGTTAAAGACATTATAAGTAGCATCATTAACACTGACCTTCTCGATAAGCATTCTAAACACTTACTACAATGTTAAGTACCTAAGTGGCTCGCTTAAGTCACTATAGCGTATGCCCTCTTATAGTGGTTTTTATTATAAGAGAGCTATTTGCGCCGATACAGATACCTTAAACTAATTAACCACGTATCTTACTCAGTCCTCTCTTATTATTTAAGTCGGATTATAAGAGATCGGTGGATCTAATACTAAGCTATCTTAAAAGAAAAGGTAAAGATTAAGATAAGTAGGTAGCTATGTGCTAATGTAGTGCTAATCTCCCTTCCCCATAAGCCTAGCTAAGGAGACTTAAAAACTGCTGAACCATTATTACCATTCTCACATACCCATCTCAGTTAGTTATAGTAGTTAAGTAGCAGTGCACTAGTCTATGCCGGGCTTAGATGCATTATAACGCACATATATATAGATATATTTAACGACTTAGGTTTCTATCACCGCTTTAAGGTATTACTAATAGCCGAGGAATAATAATATAAGAGGGATATATTTATCTCTTCTCGCTTCCTTAAATTCTCCTTCTTTCGTTCCACTAACCTTATTAAAGTTTAGCCTTATTAATCTTAATTAATTCGATATACTACCTTATGTAAGATCCTAATCATAAGGAATAACATTTTAATAGGTAAGGAACTTTAAGCGATATCGTAAAGATAAGCACTTAAACTCTATAACAGCCTATAAGGCACTTAGTGCATAGGTAAGTTCACTTAACTTAACGTTTCATCGACCCTTTATCACTAAAGTTAAGCTTACCTTTTACATAGTTACGAGGAAAGGGATATCTTAAGTATAGTTAACTTAAAAGCAGCCAGTAAAACATTTAACTCTTTAAACTCCACCACTTAAAATACTCGTTCCTCGGAAACTTAGCGCTGCTCGGCTCATCTATATACATTAGCATTTATACTTAAGAATTTAACGTCTCACTAAACACAGCGTTAAATCTCATTAGTTATGCTAACCTTGCTTTCGATTTTGGTTCCTTACTTTTAATGCCGCTGTATCATAAGATTAAAAGATGGCCTATAATGCTTACATTACTTATATTTATAAGCTATTATCCGCATTCTTAAATGGCTTTAAAGAACTTAAAGATTAATAGCGAGAAGTATTACGTAAGTCTTATTTAATGTTCTTAAGTAACTAGCTACGCTAGTTTAATAGTAGCACGTATTATTCATAGCTTTAAGTTTAAAGTCTATAAGGCTTTACTGGTATAACTTATTAACGACATTTTCTTCTTATACGTGCATGGCAAGTGTTTAAGTTACTACACTAGTATGTCTCCGCGCCCTCCTTTCTTTAAAGTGAAAGAGTCTAACATTTTTAGTCTGCTTATACTTCGGCTTAACGGGCCCTCTTTACGCTAGTTATATGTTAGCGGGTAGCTACTTATAGCGCCTCTTCTTTTACGTTGAGTTCGCCTTCACCATTATGCTCTTTATCTTCGCTTTCTTCGTGGTCGAGGAAATAGCCTACCGCCGCACGCCCCCCGCAGACATTAGCTCTGGTTCAGACTACAACTTAAAAGAAGAAGGCGAAATAAAGCCGACTGAGTCTGTTATAAAACGGGTCATTCCGTCCATTAACGTGCCTTTAAGAAAGACATTCATTTAAACTTTAAAGTTTTAAGGCGTATAGGAGAAGGACTCGGATTTCTTTAAGATGATAGCTAAATTGTTCACTTACTTCTTAATGCTGCATGTTCTTTAGGTTATTATTACTTACGGTAAGCCCTCCTCCCTTAATATCCTTTCATGCTCCATTATTAATAATCTATAAAGGTATTTATATCAGCTTAAGAGCGTTAACATTTAACTTTATCTTCCTTATTAAGATCACCTACCCGCCTTATAACTGGTCCGAGACTAACTTTAGTCTAATTACCATTACTTCCTTCCTCGATTACCTTTTAGCTATTCCATTCACATTAACCTTTAATCGTTTAGCTACACACCTCACCCATAAGAACAATGGTATTCGTAAGGTAAAGATACGTCTCGGCGCTATGCTTCCCGTTTTGCTTCTTCCGATAGTCAATCTGATCGTGTTCAGCATAGCTGCTGAAAAGAACCTCCCGTGAATCGCATACTTTACCGGTATTACGATTAACTAGTTTGCTAGCTACTTTTACTTCACATTCACCTTAGCTTACATAATTAACAGCTATAACTTTAACATCTTAAAGATACTGATCGCTATAAACCTTAGTAAGTAGGCTATTTCCTTTAGTATAGGCTTAAACTTACTGAATTAGATTATAGAGCGCGGATATGCCGCTATAATCACTGGCATCTTTAACACTATCGTGCTAGTAAATAACTTATATTTTATTATCTTTATAATTTAAGGTAAGAGGATCTGTAAGTTTATAACCACCACCTAGCTCGCTTACATACATGGTAAGATGATTAAGGAGATTGCTACTTATTAAAGTGTAAGAGAAAATTAAAGTAATAAAGTGGAAATGAAATATATTAAGATTATAATAAGATATAATGTTAACTATACTTAAGTAGTAATTAAGTTTAAGCTGCTTAGTTTTAAAATGGTATATATAAAAACCTTATGCGACTATACGGATATACGTATTATAAAAACTCTAAAGATCTATCGTTAATTCTATATCGATTCTATATATTAATTACCCTTAGCATGGTAAATAAGGAGGAGATATTGCATCGATGTATAAAAGCATCTGTTACAGGTCCCCATAGCTTTACACATAAAATCCGCCGGTAGCTTTTAAGCTTCCTTCCAAAAGGTATTTTTATAAGGTTCTATAATCGCCGCTAAATCGTTTTTATGCTATGTGTTACTTTTTTAAGGATCTGCCCACCGCCCGGATTTATCGTGCGGCGTAAATTAGCTTATGACTTGCATCGTGACATTCCCATTCCTTATCTTATATATAACCTTAAATTGGATTGAAGCTTAGCTCAGCTTAGTAATAGCTATAAGATACTTAGCTAAATAAGACCGAAGAGGAGTGAATGATTTTTAATAAGCAGGCGGTATAAACTTATTATTAGGATTTATTATCTTTTTCTCCTTTCTCACTTCGCTTAACTAATGCTATTACTTTTAATAGTATCGAAAGAGAATACGAGCTATTTTTAAACTCCTTATATGCTAATGCCTTATAATGCTCCGTATGCGCTACACTGAAATAAAGTATAATTTAAAAGTTATTTTTACTTAAAATTTCCTTTATAACTTTCTTTTTATTTTCTTTACCTTCCTTTTAGCTATACTAACGTAATTATAAGATTCTTCATTAGGCCCATTAGTTTCTTAATAATAGTTAATGCTACTTACCTTATAGTCTTAACTAATAGAACATTAGCCTTTTAAATTCTTTCCTTTTTAAATTAGCTCGAAGTATTAATTCTTAATAAGTTAACGATATAAATAAACAGTACTTCTTTTCATTAAGCTTTTAAGGTACGCACTTATTATAATGATTTTACTTAATATTAATTTCTCTTATAATAAAAGTAAGTTAATATAACTATAAATAATTATGTCTTTAAGGCTATTAAGGCAGATTAGGTCCCACGCTATAATTACCGCTTACTTAACTCCATTAATAGCTTAATTTCTCTTAAGCGGATAATAAATATAATCAGAACCGTAACCATTCTCGGAATGCTAAAATACCTTTAAAATTCCCACCCATCTATTTTGCTGCCTATTATAGTCGTAATTACTATTACCTGATCCCTTTAAGAGACATTCGATAGGTCGTAAACTAGCTAAGTTTCCGAGCGCTCTTTAATTTTAACTCTAATTACCCTTAAATAGGCTTTTAGCCTAATTACATATTTTATAACATCCGATTCCTACGTTATGCAGCTTACCTTATAAAAGAATCCCGCATTAAAGATATTATTATAAAATAGTATATCCGTAAGCTTTATATAGGAGTCTCTGTTAGTGGCAAGTAATAATTGTATGCTATACATTAAATAAGCTAGCTAGCTCTATAAGCTTATTTACTCTCTGGTTAAATTAACGTCCCCGAACTTAAGCATAGTATCTCTTCCTAACGGGCTATAAGGCTTTATAGTGGCAGTCTTAATAAGGGACACACTAAATAATATATATAACTTAAGCGCTATTATTATGTCTGGACCCGTTATAACTGAGATTGTTTTTTAACTAAATAAACATATTAAGCTTAAACGAAAATTTAGCTTAAGAAGGACACATTAAGTGTCACGCATAAGCGTGAGCTGTAAGTGAGGAGAGCGCTTTAGAAAGAGTTTCTTAACTAATATAAAAGAGACTGAGTTAAGCTCGTAGTATTATAGAAGAATAGGTGGTATGGCTTAAGTGGTACGGCTTAAATTAAGAGGAGGATGTTAAAGGAAAACACAGCCCTATAGGGGTAAGGATTTATATACACTTTACATAGTCTTTCACTCCTTTCACATTCGGGCACTATAGTATATATATATAAAAGAGAGCTTAATAAGCCGTTTAAGCTGCGCCTTATATAAAGCGTAGTAAACACGTAATACCGCATGCCTCACACTACACGTAACATTAAGATACTATTTACTTTATCCTAAATAGCCCTTAATAGATCTGTACGCCTCGTAAACGGTGATATGAAATGAGCGGAGATGCTTAAGATAACTTAACGTAAAAGTAGGTAATAAAAAAACCAGATAAATGCGGTATAAATTAGGCTGATAAAAGCCTACTAGGTCTTTCTAAGTTCTACATACCTATAAACATAGTTAATCCGGTCTTTTAAATCTAATTTACAGCTGCTGAACTAATAAACGTAGCGACAGATCAATAGTCCAGAGGCAATAAACTAAAACTAGTCTAACTTAATATCTGGTTGCTTATTTGCTTAATAAATAGCGATAATAGAAGCTAGATTTAAAGGAGGGTATCTCCGGGTACCGTAAGTCTCGAAAATAGAGTTAGTAGAATAATAAAAATTATAATTTAAGTATCTTTTTATACCTAAATGGCCTAATTTCCAATGCAGCTAACAAGGTTAACGCTTTACGCATATAAAAACGACTATAAGTCGAAGCGATTCACAACGCAGTAAATAAATAACAGTAGTTAAAGGTGCCGTCATACGTGCACTTATAAGTTTAATCGTCTGCTTAGCTACAGTCTTCTTGGATGCAGTCCTCTTAACTGCAGCCTTTCCCTTTAAGTTACGGATGGCTGCGAGCTCCTATGGATGGCTGTGTTAAGGAAGAAAGGCGTGCGCCTATCTGCATTCGCTCTCGCTCTCGTTCCCCCGCTCATCACGCACAGCACTTAGTAATAACTGTGTAAGTAGGCTTTTTAAGTATAAAAAACTACCTTTTCTTTAACTTCATGCATTAAGCGTTAAGGGTAATTTTTAACGGGTTAGGGTTTTATATGTGACCTTACGGTACCCCGAGATGCCGGAGACATCGTAAATTCTGTTGCGGAACGAAGCTGTTAAACTTATCAATATTAAGGATTAGTTGTTATTAGTTCAGGGGTATTAATTGCTAAGAGATCGTGTTGGAAGTCACGGCTTACACGCACACGTTCAATTGAGGTTAAAAGTAGTGTATTGCTTGTGTTCTTCTTGATCAACTGTCTGGCAGGCCGTTTCTGGCCGTTTTATTGGCTATATGAACAGGTTTGGAACAAAGAAGAGCGCAATGGATCATCATTTTCCCGCGTTGTGGAGCAGTCCTTCCGTTTGCGCTAATTGGCTTCTTTGTCTGCCGGAAGCGCTCCATTCCATGCGTTGTGGGCTAAATGCGCCCGCATTCCTCAGGCGCCTATTCCACTGCTTCCGGCCTGCGGCCTGTCACATGACATCCTTTCCTGGGGCACAGTTCAGCTTGTGCATCCAATAGCGCCTCACTGACCACGCGATAGCCCTATGGGGTTATAGCCGGTTAATCCAACACACCCCCTCAGGTGAGCCTGCAGGGCGCGCCTGAACTAGATTCGTGAGGCGATTCCCAGTCTTCCTAGTCTTCGTAGTACGGTTTCTTCTTCGTTAAGGACTTCTTTCCGTCTCTCGGTGATCCTTTCTTCGATATCCTTTAAGTTCATCTGCTTTAAGAAGCTTTCCCATGCTCCTTTTAGCAGCGCCTTAGTTATCCCATCGGCCATCATCTCGGCACTTCTAGTATAATAAACTGTGATGTTTCCTCTCTAGACTTCCTAACGTAACCAGTGGTTATGAATATTTACGTGCCGTAAGTTAGTCTTAAGGGTAACGATCTCTGCGTGCACTAGCCTAATGGTTTATAAGTTATTACACTTTATTCGAATGCGTGCGTCGATTTTAACCCCCAGTTCCTTAAGCAATCTGCTCACAAAGAGGGCTTCCTTCGCGGCTTGTAACAGGGCTAGTAGTTCAGCCTTTATTATAAACGTTATAACCGTATCTTGCTTGTTAGCCCTCCATCCAATCATCCCTTTAAACAGCTTCATTACGTAAGCTTAAGAGCTCTTTCGATCGACCGTATTATCGGCAAATGAAGCATCACTAGCGACTCGGAAATCGTCTTCTCCGCCGTATTAAAGCGCTAGGTACCTCGTTTCCTACAAGTACAGGAGCACCTTATCTGCCGCGGCCTGGTGTTCAGGTCCCGGATTAGTTACGAAGCGCGCTAACCTCGAAACTACGAAGGTAACGTCGGGCCGTGTGATCACCGCTGCGTACAGTAAGGAACCTACTTTCCGCAGGTACGTGATAATGTCGGTCTTATTAGCTAAGCCTTCGAAAGGGAGGAGCTCTTCTTTAGCCATTAAGGTGCTCGCTGCCTGCTTTGTTTACGTTAGATTAACGATCTTCTCGATGTAGGATAATTAAGATAGTTAGATAAGCTTCTTTTCTCTGTCTCTAAGCACATTAATGCTTAGGAACCATTATAGTTCTTTTCCTCCAGTAAGCTTATAGCTTTACTTTAGTTGTTTAATTAAGGAGAGGGCTTTAGATCGGTCTTTCTCGTGGAACGCGAGGGTTATATCGTTAACGTAAAAGAACAGGAGCACTCCATCCTTACTGAAACAATAAGGTTTATGTGGTATCGGTTAGAAACCGAGTTTGCGTAAGGTCTGGGTAAGGGATCGCTGTTAAAGTAGTGGTGACCGCCGCAGACTATATAGCGCCTTCCTTAATCTAAGTATTGTTCCAGCCTTTCGATAGCCGGGAGGCATCTTTATAAATACCTCTTCGTTAAGTTCTACGTTTACGAACGCGTTTACTGCGTCGTATTACAGTAGCTCGAGATCGTATCGGGCGGTAATAGCGATTAACGTTCGAAAGGACCTTCCTGCTAAGGTCGCTGCGTAACTGCTTACGTAAGGGTTAAGAAGCTGCTAGTCGCCTCTTATAACGAGCCTTACCTTAGCCTTATCGAACCTGCTATGCTTATTAAATTTATACACGTATACTTACTTACAATTTAAGATCTTCTGTCCTCTCGTGCGTAAGTCTTTAGAACTGATTTCCACTTAAGACTTTATATTCTTATAGCTTTGTAAATATACTGTCTTTACTTCTTTAAACAGTCTTCTTAAAGGGTGATTCTTAAGCTCTTTATAGCTCTTTAAAGGTAAGGGGAGATCCTTACGATGCAGCGACCGAGGCTTCCTTAATAACCTTTCCACGATAGCTTTTATAAGGACCCTTTTCCTAGTATCCATTACCTCTCCTGCGCGGGTCCCTATAAAGAAGGCTCCTTACTAACAGTCCGTGTAGTGTATCTTTAAAGCAGCTAAGGTATGCTTTAACCTTATTTAGCTTACGCCCAGTTGGTCCTTAGTGCCTTTTCCCAGCTGTAGTTAGCTTACGCCTAACTGTATCCTCTTAACATTACTGTTAAGAACCTCCTGCCTTATTTAATCTGCGCCCTAACCCAGCTAGAGTATCTAGTTTTCCCTTAACCTTATTTAGCTTGCGCCTAATTACGGTATCTCCTTAACAGAGTTAAGTATTAAGGTTTGTTTCCCTTCTTCCCGCCTTAATAAATCCACCGCTCCCTCCTTTCCCATAAAGCGTCCTCCGGGGTTTAAAAAAGACGGTTTCTCTAGCGAGGTTATTACAGCTGCTAGCATTGCTGCCGGTAGAGATAGTGGCGGAGTAGGAAGAAGCTCGAATCTAGCCTCTGTATACTCTTTCGACCCCAGCTAATCCCTAAAGCCTTAATCGGCCGCTTCTTACGGACCGGCATCAGTATTCCTAGTCGCTTCTTACCTACTAGTATCGGTTTCTGTAAAGTCCTCCAGGTCTCTCACTTCTTAAAAGTCTTCTTCTAATAGCAGGACTTGCTTATCTTGGTTTTTTAACGTTCCATTCTTCTAAAGCCATTCGGCTAAGGCTTCTAAATCGACTTACCGAATATCGTCTCGCATTTTCTAAATGTTCCCGTTAAACAGGCTTTTCTCATCGAAGATCACGTCTCTCGTGACCACGACTTTGTTAAGGGCTCTTGTTGGGCGGATCCCTAACGGCCGCCCTGATCTTAATCCTGATGGCCCTGCGGCTCCCGAGGGTCTTGGAGCCATTATCCTTTTCTCGAAGATGCGCACCTGGGGCTTTAACGGCATGGTGAGGAACTCCTTTCTTCCGACGAAGTTAGGATCGATCTTGTCCCACACATGGGCAGAGCCTGCCCTGGTTTTGAACTGGTCGTCCCATTCTTCCCAGTCCTTGGAGCTGGCTAGGAAGGTCTTCTTGTCGTTTGTTGACATGGTTGTTTTGGTGCTTGTAAGCGGTAGACAGTGGTGTTAACGCAGGGAAAGTCGTCTGCGATCCGGGCTCATAACTGTTGGAAGTCACGGCTT
>MU854068.1:0-24109 GCA_033297225.1 Diplogelasinospora grovesii | reverse complement strand
TACCGTTATATTAATTAATCGATATTTATATTATTTATAATGGTCCCGCTTTATTTAATAAGGACTATATTAGTTAATAAGTAAGGAGTCCTTTCGTACCGGCTTCGGCGGTATAAAAGGTTATTTTATAATAATATTAAATAAGGCTCTTTTTATTTTAATTAAGCTCCTTCGTTATAATAATAAGTTCCTTAAAGCGGGTGTTTGTTATAATAAGGATATCAAGCCGATAATCCGTAGCTTTAATACTATTAATAAGCTAACGAGCTGCTTTTTTAGTTTTACGATACGTTTTATAATAACGGATAATTAGCCCGCTAATTGTTATTAATCTTCTTTATTTATCTTCTTCTCCTTATATTCGATATCCTTTTAAGTGCCGGGCTTAATTATTAATAGTGTTTTATTTATTAAGATTGGTTTGCCTTAAGGCGGGTTAAGGTCTTAATCGGAAGGGAATATTAAACGTTAGTAATAACAGTTAATTATAATATTATAATAACTTAACCACTTCCTTTTAATTATTAGGTCGTACATTATTTTTAGCACTATTATCCATTTATCTTTAACTATATATCTTCAAACAGTAAAGTTACCTTTAATTAATATACTTATAATTTATACCTTTTAATTATTATATCTTCTTATTTAACGCGGCTTAAAATTTACGTTATAAGTAACTTATATCTTTTTATTATTCTTTTCGTAAAACTTCGACTTATAAAGAGATACTTATGCGCTCCCGAATCGATAAGCATATTATTAATAATTAAAGAAACTTTATTATTTATTATAGTATAAGTATATAAAAGAGTAGGTCCCTTAAGGAAAAGGCTTAATATATTATTCGTTTCTTATATCTTATTTTCTAACTTATTAATTACCGACTTTACCTTTAAGCGGGAGTTTATTTCTTTTAAGGTGTTTAGTTTATTACCGGTACGTTATTAGCCTCGTTATTTTATAATTCCTTAGTACGAAGTTAGTTTAATATAAGTCCGGTTTATATTTAAAGATAGTTAATAGCTTTCTTTATTCGCTTTTAATATATTATATATTAGTCCGTTAAGGCTTATATATAAGCCGCGCGGTTAAAAAATGCGTTATTTTTCTTTTCGGGACAGTCCCGAGTAATGTGTCCTTTCTTATGGTAAGTAAAATAACGGTTTTCCTTATATAGTTTTTTTACTTCCTTTTAAGAAAGCTTAAATTTTATTATAAGTGTTAAGGTGTTAAGGGTACCAGCCGGGACTATTTTACCGTAACCTCCGCCGCGACCGTTATAATAACTTCCGCAACCATAAGTATTAATCAGGGTATTATAATTTCGCTTTTTATCCCTCTCTTAATATAACTGCTTTAAGCTTAAGGAAATTTCGGCTTTAATCTTAATATGTTATTCGAAGTTTATAATAAAGTTAATATATTATAGCATTAACGTAATTTAGAAGCCGGGGGTAAGGCGGCGTTTAAACTTAGTTTTTTATTAGTCTTAAGGCTTATAACATTCGTTAATATAACGAATAAATAAGTTTTTAAAAGCATTAAAATTATCCGAGGCTTTTATCTTAAGATTATTAAACGCCGTTAAGGCTTCTTTATATTAGTTATAGTTATAATAAGCATTTTAAAAGTCTTTTAATAAGTTTTTAATAGTTATAAGCTAGTTAAGGTGCTTTTCGTAAAGATAAGGGGCTAAGTCTTTAATTACCTTTCCTTATATACGTCCTTCGATATAAACGCGTATAATTATATTATTTACGAAATGGTTTAAGTTAATTATAAGCTTATTTTTAACTTAACGGTATTAAATATCGAAGGTAACCGTATCTTTCATCTTATTATTATAAAAGATTAATAAGTCCGTTATTTTTATATTACGATAAGTTTAACCTTTTACCGAAGTTATTAATTTAACTGGTTACGGAACCGAGTAAATTAATCGGGTTAATATTAAAGTATGTTCTTAAAAAGTAATTATCGATACTAAAGTAAGCTTACGACGAGAGTGTTTTTTTAAAGTTATATCGGTAATAACCGTATTTTAATCGTTAATATAACGAGATTATTCATTAAGTTAACGGACTTAATTTTAAATTTTAACTTCCCGGTCGTTTAACTGCTTTTTTTATATCTTTAAGACTTTCTTTTAAGTTATAATCCTTTCCTCCCGGTCTTAAAGTTAATTTATTACTTAATTAATTATCGCTATATTATTATTTTCGGTTTATTTTTAATTAAAGCGAGTTTTTATTTAAGCTACTTAATAAAAAAAACATCGAATGTTTTTAATTAGTCCTTTAATAATATTATATAAGTGGTTAATTTATTTATAAGCAGCTATTATATTAAAGGTCCGGGCTTTAAATTTTAATTAAAAAGGCTTAAGTCTTACTTCTTAATGTAATTTATTAAAGTTAACGAAGTTAATAATACCTTTTATTATAGTTTACGTATTCTTAATGTAAAGCGCTTTAAATAAAATACCCGGTCCCTTACCTTTATAACTATTATAAAAATCAGTTAAAATGAGAATACGCGCTTAAGCATCCTCCTTAAGGTCCGTCCTTAAAACCTATTCGATTATAAGTTAAATATATAAAGTAACTTATTCATAAAATATATAAAAACTTTCCGTAATGTTAATAATAAGGTTATTAAATTAATTCGGGTTATTTTTATTACGTTCCGTAATAATAACTTTCCTTAATAAGTAGTATTAAGAACGGGAGCTTGTATATTATAAATAAGCAGCGGAAGGTATTTTCCGAACGGATATAACGTTCTTCCTCCGTATAAAGGGTCTTACGGGCGGATCGGTTAGGTTAAAAAGATAAAACATCATTTAAATTAAATCGGACTTCCTTTCGGGCTTAAGTTTCTTATTAAGCGGTTATAATTGTTATATCGTTATTTTTTATTATGTTAATTAGCTTTCTTCGTAACTTCGGTTTTAATACGTTTCTTTACGCGGTTAAGCGTGTTATATATACGTAAGCGACGTAATCTTTTACGTTATTTTTTACTTTTTTTAAAGACTTTCCGTAAGCGACGTTGTTTATTACGTTGTTTTTTACTCTTTTTTAAAGACTTTCTATAAACGACGTAATTTATTACGTCGTTTTTTACACTTTTTAAAGACTTTCCGTAAGCAAAGTAGTTTATTACGTCGTTCTTACTCTTTTTAAAGACTTTCTTAATTAAGTTAAATATTATAAGGCCTTTTTAAGTAAGGGGGTCGAGCTTAAAATAATGTAACGGGAGTTATTAAGATACGACACGAGGGTAAGCGTAGTAAACTGTATTTATAAAATTTTAAGTTAAGGAAGGAAAAAAGAAGAAAAGGGAAAAAACTCGTTAAAGGAGCCTCGAGTCTTTATATGGTCGGGGGTAGTAAGGTACGTGTAAGTTAAAAGGGTAAAAGGGAACTATTTTAAAACAATTATAGTAAAGTATAATAGGACCTTTTAATAAAGTGGGTTAAGTTTCCGGAGCCTTAAGTGAAGTAGATTAGGTCTTTAATGGAAAGTTAGTGTAACGAACTAATGAAGATAACAGATAGGTTTCGGCTAGCGCCGTAATAAGGAGAAGCTTACTCCTTAAGTTAAGCTTCCCCTCGAATTTACGTAAGCTTATACGCGTAAATTCGGATAAAGAAAGAAAGGAAATAAAGCTTTTATACCGTTATGCTTCGTATGATTAAGGAGGTAGAACGCTTCCCTTATTTTAAAGTATAAGTTTAACCGATAAGAAAAGAAAGAAAGATAGAAAATAAAACTTAACTTAACTAACCACTTCCCTTATTCCTTTACGTGCCCGTATATAATAACTATAACCATGCTTTTATACTTCCATTTAGTTTACTTAATATAGTTTTAAGCCTTCTCTCCTTATAATTATAGCTATAATCGTCCACTTCCCTTATTATAAGCTATCCGGTAAATAGTATAGCTTAGCCTTTAAACTTACTTACGTAATAAGGCTTCTTTTAATTAAAGGGAGAGTGTTGCTATATTATTATATTAAGCCGAGATGCTATATAGCCGAAAGAAAGAAGAACGGTCCGAAGGAAGTAGGAACGGAAGAAACAACTCTCTTTACTTTAATTTACGTGATAAGCGGAAGTTTACGTGATAATAGTCGCTTTATTGTTATAAAGTCCCTTCGATTAAAGAGAGAAGACTGCCGTTATTAGTGATTAAGCTTATGTAATAGGAGAGAGAAAACCATATGCTAAAGGTAAGGAGTAAAGTTAGGAAATAGTAACCCTCCTTACCGTAAGCTTTTCTTAATTAAAGAGAAAGAAGCTTACTGTAAGCCCTCTTTAATTAAAGGGATAAAAAGGTGTATAGTCGTATTATACGGCCGAAAAAAGAGGGCGGGGTATTACCGTTATCATAGCGGTTAAGGAAAAGAGAAAAGAAAGAAAAAGGAGGAAGGAAAAAGAAAGAAGGGAAGGGGCGAAAATTTTTCTATAAGTAACCCTTTATTCCTTATTAAGTCCTCTTACCGAATAACATCTTCTTCTTACGGGTCTTTTTTATAGCCTTTCCGTACTGTTTATAGTTCCTTTAATTAAAGGGCGAAGGTACTTCCCTTAATCTGGAAGGTCCTCTTTATAACGTATTCGAGCTTATTATAAAGGTGGGAGTTTATTACGAAAACCTTTAATTAAACTTAATAACTCCTTCCTTCTTACGTGATTAAGGAGGGAAACCACTTCTTATATTTCCCTTAATCGAGAAACATATCTTATACTTCCTTTAGTTTAAAAGAATAAATTTATAAGCTTTTATCCTGTTTATAGCCTTAAGAGTTAATTCTTACGCGTTAGGACCATTACACTGCGCGAGAAATGTAGGTACTTTTTTAAGTGATTAAAAAGCGGGAGATGTTAAAAATATAAAGAAGAAAGAAAAAAGGTTATTTTCATTAAAAGAGAAAGTCGGTTAATAATTAGTTAGAATGATAAGAAGAGGGGTCGGGCCGAGGGGGTAAGAAAAGCAAACAGACCGACTTTAATTAAGAGGCCGATCCTTAAAAGCGATCCCTTTAAAGCACACTTTAAGTATCTTAATAAAGTTTATCATATTATTATTAAAGAACTACTTTTTAAGATAAACTAAACTTAATTAAAGGGCCGAACCTTAAAAGTGATCCTTTTAAAGCATACTCCGGGTATCTTAATAAAGTCCATCATATTATTATTAAAAGGATACTTTTAAGATAAACCACATTTAATTAAGGGGCCAAATAATTGCTTAAATTAAAAACTCCCGTTTCTTCTTTTTTACTAGTCTTTAAGTGTAACACGCTTCTTCGGCTAATTATAAAGGGGGGTCTCCCCTTACTCGAAGGCGTAGATCTAATTAGTAAGTGGTTAAGGAGAGGAAAAGAAAGAAAGGATAAGTGTTAGATTTACTAGAACGTTAGGAACGGAAGAAGCCGAAAGTAAGAAGAATACCGGGACCGGGAAAAAGTAAAGGAAAAAAGGAACTAATAAACTACCGAAGGTAACTAACGTTAAGGATAGAGTCGTAACGAAAGGGTGTGAGTTTTCGTTTAATGCCGAAGATTTATTTGATTAGATGTAAAGCGTTATCGGAATTTATAGAGCTCTGTAATCAGTGTAAGTAAGGCTGAAGGTAAGAAGATCGATAAGCTAGCTGTAAAGCTAGCCTTCTTTTCTTCCTTTTGTATTTTAATCGATCTTATCGGTTAAAAGGCAGATAAAAAACTTAAACGCTCTTATAAATAACTTTATAAAGAAGTGATTATAACTGCTAAGTGTCCTTATTATTAAAGATCCCTTCGATTAAACGGCTAGTACTGAACTCTTTATTATCGAACATGACCCGGGTATAGAAACCATAATAAGAACACGTAACTTTCTATACAGCCCGAAAGGGTATCAGTGCGGTAAAAGAACGCCTCCTTTTAAGTATTAACGCACTAACGAAGCCTTAATTAGAGAGCTTAAGGTCGTGGCTTATGTGCTTATGCCTTTTTAAGTAAGAGATTTGCCTTCATTATAGTAAGCGTGTAAGTTTATAATGTCGGCGTTTATAAGCGTTAATTAACTAGTAAGGGTCTTTTTAATTAGACGGCTAGTGTTAAAGTTATGCTTATAACCGGCACGGAAGGACGAGAAACCCGGGTTCTTCAAGTTAAACTTAACGGTAGTTAAGTTCTTCTTCTTACGCTAGTTAAAAGGACTTAGCTCTTTAATAATAAGCGGGCTGGTAGCAGTTATTAAAGGCTCTGTTTAATTAATGTGTGCGTATAAAGAGAGGTTAGTTAATGGTTTCTCTTTAATTAAATAGGGATAACTATCGGAATCCTTCTTCCTTTACCGGTCGATCCGTAAGATGAAGAAGAAAGAAAAGAGTCCTTGCCGAGGAGGGTGCTAAAGACTTATAAGGCTTAAGTTCTTCATATTTAGCTTAAGTTATTAAATTCTACCTGCTTATATAAGCTTAAAGAAAGGAAAGAATAAAGAGGGAAGGAAATAAAAGATAAGGAAATATCGGGAGGGTAAGAGTGATTTATGTCTTATAACTAATATAACAAACTTTTAAAATAATAAGATGCAGTATAGTTAATTGTAAGTGACTTAACTTCCTCTAATTAAACGTATAATACCGTTAGATTAGACCTAAAGAGCTAAAAAGAAACTATAATAATAAGTTAGACCTTAACTTAACTAAATAAAATGAAATCTTTTAAACTCTTTAATCTAATAAGTCTAACACTTCTTAACAGACTTAATAACAGCTATATAAACAGAACGGAACGCTTAAAAACAGCTAATATAAGCTTATAACTAGTAAGTCGTATAATAAATAAAAAAACTAAAGCTTACGTATACTTAATTAAAGTTTATAATAACGTAACCATAAGTATTAACACTATAACTTAGTTAAACAGCGCGGGGAGTCGTTATGCTCCCTTCCCGCGGCTTACCGTAGCTTCTAGTCATTATAACTAAGCCTTAAGGAGTCTTAAATCCGTATTCTTAAACCTAAGAACCTTTTATTACAAACTATCCTCTCTTTAATTAAGTAAACGAGACTTTAATTAATCTATCATATTATACACTGCTTTAATTACAGGTCGGTCGGCCGTATCATATTAATCGGTCGGTCGAAAATAACGGTGTAAGTTAAAGAAAGTGTATCGGAAAAAGTAATCGAAGTCGAAGTCAAAAAAGAAGCTTTAAAGCGTTTAAAAAGCCTTAATTATAAGTACGATTCAGATGTTAAGATTAAAGGTACGTTTTAACTAGTTTAGTTAGGTTACTTTATAACTCCCCGATTAAGCCCTTATTTAAATTAGGGAAGAAGTAAAACCTTAGGCCGAAGGCCGAAAGTGTGTATCGGATTATAGCCGTATATTATATTTTATAAAACGAATGAATAAATTGATCTAGTATCTGTATAATTGATTATGATGGCTAGATTTAAAAGAGCGGTATGAGGAAAAAAAAAAGAAAGACCTGAAAAGTGAAGTGTCCGTGAAGAGCTTTTTTTAACGGCGGAAATGACGGTTTAACCGAGGCTTAGCCACGTAGACCGTTACGCGGGCCTTTAACTAGCTTGCAATACGTATAGAGCCGCTTTTTTAAGCCCACTAATCCGATCCATCCACATAAAAAGGAGGGGAGAAGCTTATTCCCCGAGTTAATATCCCTTAAGTTTATTTACTTAAAGAAGCTTTCTTATACTCCTTTTAATAAGGCATTAATTAAGACTATATTTATCCATACTATAAAAAATCTATAATACGGATGAGGTCTCACACATAACCCTAATCCGGATATATCGGCCCTCACCGCTTAGTGTAGAGGTTAAAAGAAAAAGTACTTTTTTATAGTCGCCCGCTTACTTACACAGTTGTTACAGATTAAGCCCTTTACGCGCCGCATGCCCTTTGCGTTAAGGGTATAAATGTGAGGTTATTAGTAAACAGGAAGTAAGACTCTTTTTTAAGCTTGAGAGAGACGTAAAGCGAACGTAAATAGATATATGCCGTCGTCCCTCGGCACAGCCGTTTAAGCTCGCGGTCGCCCTTGAGGAAGACTGTAATTAAGAAGACTGTAATTAAGAAGATTAGCAAAATAGTAAGTGTAGTTATAATAGCATGTTTAAATATTATAAATTGCTTAAGCTTATAGCCTTTTAGTATAGTGCGTTAAGTGTAGTGTATCTGCTATATAAGTACATAAAAGTACTTAGATTCTGATTTTTATCATTCTGCCGGCTCCACTCTATGTACTTTATCCGTACTGTAGATTTTCTATAGTATAGATAAACATAGTCTTAATTAATCTATTTATTATTATCTTAACGCTCTTAATACAACAGACTATAATCTTTCCTTTTTAAACTTTTTAACGTAATTAATAGATATAAATATTTACGTGCCGTAAGCGAGTTTTAAAGGTAATGATCTTTATATTTATTAGCTTAATAGTTTATAAGTTATTACACTTTATTCGAATACGCGCGTTAATTTCGACTCTTAATTCCTTAAGTAATCTACTTATAAGGAGAGCTTCCTTTACGGCTTACGATAAGACTAATAATTTAACGTTTATTATTAACGTTATAACCGTTTTTTACTTATTAACTCTTTACTTAAATATCCCTTTAAATAGCTTTATAACGTAAGCTTAAAAGCTTTTTCGATCGATTATATTATCGGTAAAAGAAGCGTTATTAATAACTCGGAAATTATTCTCTTCGCTGGATTAAAGCGTTAAATCCCGCGTTTCTTATAAGTATAAAAGCATCTAATTTATAATAGCTTAATATTTGGGTTTAAGCTTAATTATATAACGGGTTAACTTTAAAATAATAAAGGTAATATTAAGCCATATAATTACCATTACGTATAATAACGAGCTTATTTTCCATAAATAAATAACGATATCGGTTTTATTAATTAAGCTTTTAAAAGGAAAAAGCTATTCTTTAGTTATTAATGTACTTATTACTTACTTTATTTACGTTAAATTAATAATCTTTTCGATACAAGATAATTAAAATAATTAAATAAGCTTTTTTTTCTTTATCTTTAAGCACTTTAATATTTAAGAACTATTATTGTTTTTTTCCTTTAAGAAGCTTATAACTTTACTTTAATTATTTAATTAAAGTAATAATATTAACTCGGTCTTTTTTATAAAACGTTAAGGTTATATTATTAACGTAAAAGTTATAAAGCACTCTTACTTTAATAAAGTAATAAGGTTTATAAGGTATTAATAGTTAATTAAACCGAACAGTAAGACCTTATATTAATATATATTATAACGAGTGCGTAAAATGATAAGTTCTTTATCTCTTAAGCTTATTTTAAGGCTAGGACTTCTCGTACTATAGAAAAAGTCTATCCATACTGTAGGTCTCATACATATCCTTAACCCTAAGAAATTTCTCCTCACCGCCTAATGCACCAATTCATGGAAAAAGTAATTTTTTATAGCGACTTAGATGATTATCGCATGCGCCCTGCATTTCCCCTACCGGGGCTTTAATTATCCGCCTTGGCCAGCCTTTTCTGCCCACCCCGCCCAAGTTCTTTTTTTCCCAGCCGAAGTCATCACCACCACCACAACCAGGCCAATTAAGCCGCATGCAATCGCAGATGGATATCAATCCGGACTCCCTAGCCTTTATGGGGTGTAGGAACCCACTTTACTTCATATTTAATGATCCCCCCGAGCATCTGGTTATAAAGGACGATGATGTTTGGTTTCATTCGGACGACACCGGCGATAGCGATGTCGATATATACGCCGGCTTCGCTAGCGATTACTTCGACACTGACGATGACGACGACGACGACGACGTCAATCGGGAAGATGACGGCGGTCACGTAACGCCGCGTTCAAACGGGATGCATTGGATCGATAATATCTCTTAGGATAGCGATTTCGATGACGATAGGGACAGCGATTCGAACGCGCCAGCTATTTTAAACCCACTAACTATTTCTAACCTGCCACTGAACCACAAACTCTTTACCTTCCAGTACCTTAGTTTCGATAACTTGCTGCATAAGTTATAGCAATGGGCTAATTAAAAAGCGTGATTCGCTGTCGTTAAGTTACGTAGCGCTAACTATATTAAGGGGTTTAGTGCTTCCCGCGTCGATATCGGTTATATAAAAGGGCCGGTATGAATAATAGAATCTGAAGGCGTAAGAAGCATTATAACGTGAAAGAGAGGCTGTACTTAAGAGGCTATAGCTAAAGCTTTACACTATAACAATAGACGATGGACTTTATAACTTAAAGCTAGCTGCGAGCATTATACCTACCCCCTTAAGGACAGTATGAAAGATGCCCGTATAATTCCTAAGTTTAACGTTTAATAATACGAATTTATTACTTTATATACGGACCGGATATTTATTATTAATCGCGAACTCGCTTAAAACTTACGCGTAACGTTCCTTAGTATCATCTTCACTAGTCGATAATTAAAGAATGCGCGTTACCGTTTATATTAAAAGCAGTTAAGTGGATATAAACTGGTATAAGCTACGATAAAGATGTTCGAAGAGAGAGGTTATTACCACGTCGTCCTCTTATCGCGTGATAATTTAAATAAGCCGAAGGGACTATTTTAAACTTACTTATAGTTTAAGGGATAGTGGCGTCTTTTTACTTATAGGTGTAGCTTTACGATAATACGTATAAAACGAATAATAAGGGGCTAGCTTTATTTTAAGCGGTCGGCGTTAACTATTATAGTAAAGGCTTTACTTATGCATTCAGTCTTATTAATAACGAACGTAAGGAAGGTTTTACTTAGCTAATGGAGCAATTTAATATCCGACGCATTTAAATTAACGCTTTTACCCTTAAGGTAACTATTACGGACTACGATACTGGTATAAGGAATGCTATTACTTCTATTTAATTAAATGCGTAGCTTTAACTTTATATATTTTACATTAATAAGAATATAGTTCTTAACATTAAGCGTAAATAAAATAAAAGAGCCGCGGCATTAATAAGAGGTAATATAAAAGATGAAGATAAAGATAAGGATAAAGATAAGGACCTTAAGATAATTGTTACGCGGCTTAATCGGCTAATTACCCACGATAATAACGTTAACGAGTTTCTTAATACTATAAAGTATTCGCGATATAGAATTTATACTCTTGAGATTTATCTTTTAATCGTAAGCACTTACGAACAGTTTCAAGAACGGTATAAACGGTTAAAGGCATTCTTCCTTAAATAAACAGTTATCCTTAATTATATTAAGGGAACACTTATATTAATAGTCTTAAAATAAGCTACATGTTACGTTAATAAGCGTCTTAACTTCGGCCATCGGTTAACATCTATAATAAAGGCTATTTACCGCACTCTTAAGACTTATAAGGTCACTAACCTTACTTATATAAAAACGCTTATCGATTAAACGTATTAACTAATTAATACTTAAAAAAGAGCTACCGAAGAAGCTTACCGAGTGTAAAAGGAGAGACTTAAATGTAAGTATCTCGGCAAAGCGTAACTAGGTAGCTATCCCCTTAATATAGCTAGTTTAGCCTTAAAGCACGTTACACGCTAGTATCGTCTCATGTAAGGCTCTATGCGTCAGGGGCAAGCAACATAATGCACACACTCTGTAGCTACCTAATTTAGGATACCTTATAGCCATGAGCTCCTTCGGCGGCATAAAGCCGGCAACCTGAAGCTCGAGAAACGCGACTTCCACCTATTCTAGTAGCTGGGTCGAAGCTTAGTTAACGAGGATCAGTGGTTACGTTAGGAGGAATTTGATCGTGTGGAGAATCTGCGAGGGAGACCTCGCCACAGCGAGGTCTTGCTTTAGACCTAAAGGCACCAGTACTTACACGTATACCAGTTGTAAGGTCCAAGACCTTACAGATTACGGCGTCTGCACGCCGCATCCCCTCGGCGTTCAAGGGGGTTAACCTGACGGCTAAAGACGAGAGGGACGAGAGGGCAAGGGTTGAAGCCGAAGAGAGGGCGGAAGCCGAAGATAACTTTATCTTCGAGTCAGAGGGAGAGGGAGAGGGAGAGCCTGAGCCAACCTCCACTGCTACCTCGGCGCAGCCGTCAAAGAAGCCTCGCGGGCGCCCTCGAGGTTCGAAGAACAAAACTGCAGCCAAGCCGATGGCGGCGAGGTCTAGGGAGCGCCCTGTGGGCATTTCAAAGCCCACGCGTGCTAGGCGGCTCCCCAAGCCGTCGGAGCAACTGTTAAGCTCTCTGGAGTGATGCATGTACTGTACTATAGATAGATCTAGCGCACGTGATTTTCACGTGACGTAAAATTGCTTTTATTGTAGAAATGAACGAATTGGCCCGTGGGGGCCTTCTACTACTGTTGCCTATATATTGCGTTATAAATTGCTTTAACTTATGGTCGCTTTTGTATGCGTGGAGCGTTAGCGATGTTGGCTACATTGAAATGTGGGTCTTTTAGCTATAAAAAATGGGTTGGAAAATGATTTATTACATTCTGCCGGCTCTACTTTTTAAATTACAGTACGGATAGACTTTTTCTATAGTACGAGAAGTCCTAGCCTATTTTAATCGGATAAAATGCTTATTATATATTTATCTTTATAAACACTTTAACTTACGATAATCGAGTAAGTGTTTTATCGATTAAAAGTAACGGATAACGGTCCTTTTTAATTAAAGCGTTTAACTTCCGGTAATTAACGTAAAAGCTTAATTTATTTTTTAACTTTACCGTAAATAATACTAAAGCGGCTTATATTATTATACTGCTTATAATAAAACCTTTCCTTAAGTTATCCGTTATATAATCTTTAAACGCTTTTAATTCCGAAAAGGACATTTTATATAAAAGACTATAACTTAACTCTTTTAAAGTCCGACCGGCTTTTAGTTTTATATAATAATTTATACCCGGGCGATAATTTAAAAGTGTGTTAAATTCCACCTTATTAAAAACATTAAGCTATTTATAATACTTAATAAGCATTACTTTAAAGGCTTCTTAACGTAAAGTTTCTTCGTCTTAATTTAACGGGCGATTTTACGTATTTCGTTTATTTTAAATATATCGGTTTATTTTATATAAACTAATTATTTTAATATAAGAGATATCTTTTAACTTTTAAAAGTTAAGCATTAATATTACGGTTATATTAACCGGTCAATATTTATACTATTTATAATCATCCCGCCTTATTTAATAAAGACTATACTAATTAATAAGTAAATGGTCCTTTCGTATCAGCTTAAATAATATAAAAGGTTATTTTATAATAATATTAAATAAAGCTCTTTTTATTTTAATTAGCTCCTTCGTTATAATAATAAGTTCCTTAAAGCGGGTATTCCTTATAATAAGGATATTAAGCTGATAATGTATAGCTTTAATATTATTAATAAGCTAACGGACTGTTTTTTTAATTTTATAATATGTTTTATAATAATGGATAATTTACTTATTAATCATTATTAATCTTCCTTATTTATCTTCTTCTTTTTATATTCGATATCCTTTTAAGTGCCGGGCTTAATTATTAAGAATATTTTATTTATCGGGATTAGTTTACCTTAAGGCGGGTTAAGGTCTTAATTAAAAGGAAATATTAAACGTCGGTAATAGTAATTAATTATAATATCGTAATAATTTAACCACTTCCTTTTAATTATTAAGTCGTGTATTATTTTTAATATTATTATTTATTTATTTTTAACTATATATCCTTAAATAATAAAGTTACCTTTAACTAACGCACTTATAACTTATACCCCTTAGTTATTATAACCTCTTAACGTAACTTAAAATTCGCGTTATAAGTAACTTATATCTTTTTTATTATTCTTTTCGTAAAGCTTTAACTTATAAAAAGATACTTATTCGCTCCCGAATCGATAAATATATTATTAATAATTAAAGAAACTTTATTATTTATTATAATATAAGTTTATAAAAAAGGGGGTCCTTTAAAGACAAGGCTTAACGTATTATCCGTTTCTAATATCTTATTTTTTAATTTATTAATTACCGACTTTACCTTTAAACGGGAGTTTATTTCTCTTAAGGTGTTTAATTTATTATTAACGCGTTATTAACCTTATTATTTTACAATTCTTTAATATAAGACTAATTTAACGTAATTCCGGTTTATATTTAAAGATAATTTGTAAGGGGCTTAAGAAGTATGGTATAGAATTAAGGACTTTTAGGTTGTGAATTAATTTACGAAGGTGGAAGGAAAGAAGCCGCGTAGCGGAAGCTGCGCGTGCGATTTATATATAGCGGCTAATAGGAAGCCGCTATATAGCTTAGCGCTAAGGCTTCGGGATCCCGCTTTTAGCGTGCTAAGTACGCTGCGTACACGGTATCCAGCTTAGGACTAAAATACTAGGCTAAGCCCGGAATAACTATATAAGGCTTTTAGCCCGTAACATTACCCCTTTACTCCTTTCCCGTAAGCTTACTTAAGGAACCATATGTAATTTAGCGCTTCCCGTTATATAAACGTTAGTATTATAACGTAACATAACCACTTACTTTACTATTAAAGCGATTAATTAAGTTGATCTTAAGACTATTTTAGCTGCTTAGCCTCTGCTGGCGCCTTTACGTGTAAGCGCGGGACTTTAATTAACGCTGCTAACGGTTAACACCGTTATGCGCGCGCGCTGTAAGCTTTTAAACCCGTCGTTACGGGTGTTACTTATTTAAACGTACGATATACGCCTCCCTTACTTAAGGAAGCTACCGTTAAGGACTTAAACCACCTTATCGCTATATTTAAGCTTTTTAATCATCCTTTAAGCTGTAGTCGTAATTATGCCTGCTTCCGGCACTGCGTTCCCCGCCTTACGTGAACTTTATTATCCTGATCCTTATCTCTGTAGGCGCTTTAAGGCACTTTTAGGATTAATAGTCGCGGCTGCCGTATCTTATGCACCAGCTCTCTTTCTTTTACTTCCGCCTTTATTCTTAAGCCGCCGAAGACTCGCCGGGCCTTATCCTATTAATGCTGATATTTATAAGGTTACCGGCATTAATTAGGCCGGCCGTAGCCGTTAAGGTTATGGAAGAAAGAAATATATTACTTTTTAAGTCACGTAAGTACGTGAGTAAAGCGTCGTATTTATCGAGTATATTGGGCTACTCGCTTAAGCGCTACCATTAAGTTTAATTAAGGCTGATTATTAAGGTATTGATTTTTATAGCGTCGGGGTATAATTCTGCGCTTACACGGTATAAGACCTTTTTAAAGCGTAAGAGGTAAGTATGAATCCGCTTATTAAGGCGTTAAGTTAATAATACTATTTATTAACTAGCTTATTATTATGCGTTTAGCTCGCCATAACTAGCTTAGAGCTTATCGATTAAGCGTTAAGGCGAGCGGTTAGCTATAGCTTTTAACGAAAGGAAGAAGCTTCCTCTTTACTATAAGCGTAACGTAAGTATATAAGTAATAAAACTGCGCCTTTATATCCTTTATTACGAGGCCGTCGACTTAGAGCTTAGCTTTAACGCTTAAGAGCTAAGGTTTTAAGTCGGCTATAATACCATCATATTTATTAAAGTGCGGAAGGACCGCTTAAGGGCGTGCGGGTTCGGTAAAGGAAGACGAGGCTTAAGCCTTTAAAGTAATGACCTTACCGATGAGCTGGGTGATTTTTAATGTAAACTATCGCTCCCGCTCGCCTTAAATCGGCGACTAAGGTATATTGCTGGGAGTATTTATAGTGTTGTGCGGTGGCCGGCCTTAACGTAACGGAGTATATATAAAAAGAAAAAAAAGGAAAAAAGACGAAAAGAGCGACGGAAGGAAATCGTAATTTAAGATGCTGTGCCGTAACTGAACGCGCGCGAATACTTTATTTAGCTCGTAAAGGTGCTAAGGAATTGATAAAGGGTAGATTAAAATGTAAGGGGCTTAAGAAGTATGGCATAGAATTAAGGACTTTTAAGTTATAGATTAATTTACAAAGGTGGAAGGAAAGACGCCGCGTAGCGGAAGCTGCGCGTGCGATTTATATACAGCGGGTGTAGCTAATAAGAAGCCGATATATGGGTTAGCGTTAAGGCTTCGGGATCCCGCTCTTAACGTGCCGGGTGCGCTACGTACACGGCATTTAGCCTGGGACCAGAATACCGAGCTAAGCCCGGAATAATTATATGGGGCTTTTAGCCCGTAACATAATTAATAAGTTTCTTTATTCGCTCTTAATATATTATATATTAATCCGTTAAAGCTTATATATAAGCCGCGCAGTTAAATAACAAGTTATTCTCCTTTTTAAAATAGTTTTAAGTAATATATCCTTTCTCGTAATAAGTAAAATAACGGTTTTCCTTATATAACTTCTTTACTTCCTTTTAAGAAAGCTTAAATTTTATTATAAGTGTTAAGGTGTTAAGGGTGCCGGCCGGGATTATTGTACCGCAGCCTTTACCGCCACTATTATAATAACCTCCGTAACCGTAAGTATTAATTAAGGCATTATTATTTCGCTCTTTATCCCTCTCTTAATATAATTACTTTAAGCTTAAAGAAATCTTAGCTCCGATCTTAATATATTAATCGAAGTTTATAATAAAGTTAATATATTATGGTATTAACGTAATTTATAAGCTAAAGCTAAAGCGACGTTTAAACTTAACCTTTTATTAATCTTAAAGCTTACGGCATTCGTTAATATAACGAATCAATAAGGTTTTAAAAGCATTAAAGTTATTTAAAGACTTTATTTTAAGATTATTAAACGCTATTAAAGCCTTTTTATATTAATTATAATTATAATAAGTATTTTAAAAGTATTTTAATAAGTCTTTAATGGTTATAAGTTAGTTAAGGTGTTTTTTATAAAGGTAAGGAGCTAAGTTTTTAACTGCCTTTCTTTATACGCGTCTTTTAATATAAATGCGTATAATTATATCGTTTACGAAATAGTCTGAGTTAATTATAAGTTTATTCTTAATTTAACGATATTAAATATCGAAAGTAACCGTATGTTTTATTTTATTATTATAAAAAATTAATAAGTCCCCCGTTTTTATATTACGATAAGCTTAACCTTTTACCGAACTTATTAATTTAATTAGTTATAAAACCGAGTAAATTAATCGGGTTAATATTAAAATATGTTTTTAAAAAGTAGTTATTAATACCGGAATAAGTTCGCGATAAGAGTGCCTTTTTAAAGTTATATCGGTAATAACTGTATTTTAATTATTAATATAACGAGACTATTCGTTAAGTTAACGAGCTTAATCTTTAATTTTAACTTCCTGGTCTTTTAACTGTTTCTTTTATATCTTTAAAACCTTCTTTTAAGCTATAATCCTTTCTTTTTAATCTTAAAGCTAATTTATTATTTAATTAATTATCTTTACATTATTATTTTTAATTTATTCTTAATTAAAGCGAGTTTTTATTTAAGCTACTTATTCGTAAAAGCATCGAATATTCTTAATTAATCCTTTAATAATGTTATATAAGTTATTAATCTGTTTATAAGTAATTATTATATTAAAAGTCCGGGCTTTAAATTTTAATTAAAAGGGCTTAAATCTTAGTTCTTAATATAGCTTATTAAAGTCGGCGAAGTTAGTAATACCTTTTATAGTAATTTACGAGTTTTTAAAGTAAAGCGCTTTAAACGAGACATTTAGTTCCTTACCTTTATAAGTATTATAAAAGTCGGTTAAGGCGAGAATACGCGTTTAAACATCCTCTTTAAAATTCGTCCTTAAAACTTATTCGATTATAAGTTAAATATATAAAGTAACTTATTTATAAAACATACGGAAACCTTCTGTAATATTAATAATAATATTATTGAATTAGTCCGGTTTATTTTTATCGCGTTCCGTAATAATAACCTCCTTAATAAGCAGTATTAAGAATAGGAGTTCGTATATTATAAATAAGTAACGGAAAGTATTTTCCGAGTGGATATAACGTTCTTCCTCCGTATAAAAGGTCTTATAAGCGGATCGGTTAAGCTAAAGGGATAAAACATCGTTTAAACTAAATTAAACCTTTTTTTAAGCTTAAGTTTCTTATTAAACGGTTATAATCGTTATATCGTTATCTCTTATTATATTAATTAACTTCTTTTCGTAACTTCGGTTTTAACGCGTTTCTTTATACAGTTAAGCGTATTATATATACGTAAGCAACGTAATTTATTACGTCGTTCTTTACTCTTTTTAAAAACTTTCCATAAGTAACATAGTTTATTACGTTATTCTTACTTTTTTTAAAGACTTTCTTAATCGGGTTAAATATTATAAGGCCTTCTTAAGTAAGGAGGTCGAGCTTAAAATAATGTAACGGGAGTTATTAAAATACAGCACGAGGGTAAGCGTAATAATAAACTATATTTATAAAATTCTAACGTAAAGAAGAAAAAGGGAAAAAAAGGGAAAAAGCTCGTTAAAGGAGCCTCGAGTCTTTATATAGTTAAAGGTAGTAAGGCACGTATAAGCTAAAAAGGTGAAAAGGAACTATTTTAAAATAGTTATAATAAAATATAATAGAGCCTTTTAATAATGTAAGTTAAGTTTCCGGAGCCTTAAGTAAAGTGGGTTAAGTTTCTAATAAAACAGATATAATTAACAGCTAGTGTAACGAACTAATGAAGCTAACAAATAAGTTTCGGCCAGCGCCGTAACATAAGGCGTTATTAATCCGATAAGATACTTAATAACACCTTTTCGTCGAAATAACTTCGCTTTAAGTAAGCATTTAAAATATGTAAAAGGTATTCGGTTTTATTTACTTTACCTTGTTATAATAAATATATAAGGTACTAATTAATAAATAAATATACTTCCGGAATAAGGTAAATTAAAAGCTTTATTATTAGTTATTAAATAACGTAAAAGGCTCCCAGTATACTTAAAACCTTACGAAAATAATTAGCTTTTTTTTTTTAAGATTAAAAAATGATATTAGTATTAAGTACGTATTATTAAAATATAAACATTATTAATATTCTTTTTATATTATCCATCCCGGTAAAGTTTAAACTTAATCTCTTTTAAAACCGTATAGTTCGTGAATAAAAAAACCGGTATAATTATTAGAAAATAAAAATAAAACGAAGAAAAAAGAAGAATAAATATAATGTGTAAGTAAAAACTATTTATTTTAATAAACTAAAGAAAAGTAAAAGTTAATGTATAATTAAGATCTTAAATAACGTGAAATTTTAAATTAAAACTCTCTTTTACCGAAAGCCCCCTCCGTAGCGAGGTAGCGAGCGGAGTCCCCTTAATAATATTAAAAGAATATAATTAAACGTAAGTTAATTAAAGCTAAAAGTAAGCATTCAAAGCTAACTAAGCGTAAGTTAATTAAGGTTAAAGTATACTTTAATCGCTTTAAAGATACATTATATGGAATACTAATAAGGCGCTTTCTTCATAAGGACCCGGGTAAGAAAGGTAATTAATTTAAGAAAGAAAGTCTTTATAAAAGCTATTATAAAAAGGTTATTAAAGAAGCTTCGGTTATTATATTATAAAGACCTTTTACTACTTTTAAAAAGCTATAAAAAGCTTAAAAATCACCCTTTAGAAAGACTATTTAAAGAAGTAAAGAAAGTATATTTATAAAGCTATAAGGATATAAAGTCTTAAGTAGAAAATAGTTTAAAACACTTAAAAGCTAAAGGATAAAAGATCTTAAATTATAAGTAAGTATATATATATAAATTTAATAAGTATAATAAGTTCGATAAAGTTAAAGCGAGGCCTATTATAAAAGGCGATTAATAACTTCTCGACCTTTATATAAGTAATTATATAACGACGTTAATAAAAAGATCCTTTTAAACGTTAATTGTTATTATAGCTCGGTACGATCTTAAGTTATTATAATATAATATAATTAACGCTTTTATAAACGTAAAACTCGATAAAAAGGTATTTATAAAGATACCTTCCAGTTATTAAAAGGCTAAAATAATATTTAAACTTAAGAAGGCGTTATATAGTTTATAACGTTTATTATTACTTTAATAATGATTACTTATTTAAACCTTACGTTACCTTAGTTTCTTACCGATTTTATATAAACTTATTACTTTATTAAGGATAAAGTGCTCCTTTTCTTTTACATTAACGATATAACTTTCACGTTTTATAAGAAAGATCGAGTTAAAGCTCTTTCCTTAATTAAATAATTAAAGTAAAGTTATAAGCTTATTAAAAGAAAAGAATTATAATAGTTTTTAAGTATTAACGTGCTTAAAGATAAAGAAAAAAAGCTTATTTAATTATCTTAATTATCTTATATTAAAAAGATCGTTAATTTAACGTAAATAAAGTAAGTAATAAGCACTTTAATAATTAAAGAAAAGCTCCTTCCTTTCGAAGGCTTAATTAATAAGACTGATATTATTACGTACTTATAAAAAGTAAGTTCCTTATTATATATAACGGTAATTATACGGCTCGACGTTACTTTCGTTATTTTAAGGTTAATACGTTACGTAATTAATCTTAAACCCGAACATTAAGCCGTTATAAATAAGGTGCTTTTATCCTTATAAGAAACGCGGTATTTAATAGTTTAATACGGCGGAGAAAATAATTTCTAAGTCGTTAATAATGCTTTATTTACCGATAATACGGTTAATTAAAAAAGCTCTTAAACTTACGTAATAAAGCTATTTAAAAGGATAATTAAATAAATAGTTAATAAGTAAGATATAGTTATAACGGTAATAATAAAGGGTAAATGATTAGCCTTATTATAAGCTGCGAAGGAAGCTTTTTTTATAAGCAGATTGCTTAAGGAATTAAAAGTCGAAATCAACGTACGTATTTAAATAAAGTGTAATAACGTAGAAACTATTAAGCTAATATATATAAAGATCGTTACTTTTAAGACTAACTTATAACACGTAAATATTTATAACGATTAATTACGTTAAAAAGTTTAAAAAGGAAACATTATAGTTTATTACATTAAAAGCGCCGAAATAATAGTAAATAAAATAATTAAAGCGCTATTAAAAGGAGCATAATTCTGCCCGCCCCGCCCCCGTCTTTTTTTTCCCAGCCGAAGTCATCACCACCACCACAACCAGGCCAATTGAGCCGCATGCAATCGCAAATAGATATCAATGTAAAAAAGCTAAGCTAGGTAGCTAGCTTCTTAAGGAATTTTATCTCGTTGGATTATAAAAATAAGAAAGTCATTATCCACCAAGTAAAATATACTAGGAAATTACTGGATAAATATAATATAACGAAAAGTTATAAAGAAAAAATACCAAATCAACTAGGCCTATATAATAAGCCTAGTGAAATACCTAGCGAACCAGGTATCAGACTTAGAAAAAATAACAATATTGCTTCCAGCGCAGAAATAAAAGAATACTAAATGTAAATAGGGTCTCTATTATACTTAGCCTTAAAAACAAGGCCTGATATAACCTTTGCAGTAGGCTACTGCGCTAGGTATATGTTAAATCCAAGTCTAGAGCACTATAAGGCTCTAAATAAAATATGTAATTACTTATTAAAGTATCCAGACTTAGGATTAGAATACCATTGCTAAGGGGATCTTAAAATAAAAGGGTTTTTAGATTCAGACTGGGCCAGTGACCTAGAAAAAAGATCTACTAGTGGTTATATATTTAGCCTTAGTAGTGATATAATCACTGAAACAATCCAACGAAATGGAAAGGTAAGTGAAATAATACTATATAATAATAACCCTATAAGCTAAGTAAGCTAGATATAAAAATTAATAGCTCTTAGTAGCTGTAAAGCTGAATACTACGCCTTAAAAGAGGCTATAAAAGAATTAATATATATATCAAATATATATAACTATATAAATAAGGAATTAAATTTGGGATATAATATAAAAAATACCATACTAAAAATACTAGTTGATTTAGAATCAGCTTAAAAACTTGTTGAGAATCCAGAATTCTATAAGCGTTCTAAACATATAGAACTAATATGTCACTTTATAAGAGAGTGTATAAAACAGAAAAAGGCTGAATTAATACATATACTAACGTGCGTGATAAGCGAACGTAACAGACAAGCGAGCGCAACACTTTCCGGCACCCCACCACAACTATCCTCAATTACATAACTACAATACTAAGAGACAACTATAACTGAATTAGAAACAGATGAATCAGACGATTCTGCAGCCTCCTTACACGTTCGTGCATTATGGCCAGGCTTGCCGCACACACCACAGCACCGAATCTTCATACGAGACCCCCTTGCACCACCACCATTTTGTCGTGTTTCCTAGACCACCTGCTCACATACAGCCTTCTGGTCTAGTAGATCCTGTGCCTCTTGTACAGTAAGTGACCCTCTAAGCCGCACACGTGTTTTTTTAGCTCTCCGTCTCTTACTAAGCCCCTCATTGGCCTTACGTAGCGAAGAGACCTCCGCACGTAGAAGAGCCACCTCGTGCATTATAGCCATTGCTCCCTTAGTAAATTGATCCATGGCAGTTAGCATTAAGGTTGGAGAGCTGCCCTGATGATTGGAAATGCGAGTTTTAATAAGCTCTGACTGTGAGGTTGCTTCTCGAGGGTTGTGTGGTGTTTAGGAGAGCTAAGGTAGTGCCGTGCCTGGCCTTAAGGCCGGGGGTGTTAGAGTCCGGAGCTGCACATCCAGCTTAAAAATCACCCTCTCCGGGTCGTACGGCACAAGGCCAGCCCCGGTAAAGCCCCCTTAGATGTTTTTTTCTGTAATAGAAGAAAAAAACGCTTCTCGGAACGCATAAAGAAATTCCAACTTACTAATGTACGTGATATGCATCCGCATTAGCTCCTCGATTTAGCGGCCGTACGCCTTCTTTAACGGCCCGAAATAACTAACATCTAATGGCTAAAGTAGGTGTGAAGAATACGGAGGCATATAAAGTGTGATAATGTTATGCTCCTTATAATAAGTCTCGAACTGTTCCGAGTAGTGGCTATCGTGGCCGTTAAGAATCAATAGCCGGTATGTGCCCTTTATACGAGATGCGGTGTGGTAGTCGAAGTGCCGAATCTAATCTATGCCTTTCTCATTAGTAGTCTAGCCGTTATCGGTTGTTACAATGCGCCAGGTTACCGGAAGGTTACATTCTTAATACCAGTTAGCGAGGTAGTATTGCCCGGCTAAGATAATGAATGGCGGGATGGCCTAACCTTAAGCGTTTACCCCTTAAATAACTGTAGCTTACTTACGATTACTAAGCTAGGCCTGTTTAACCCTGCTGCGGCCATTAGAGGTAGTAATTACCATGCCGGTGGTGATAATGCCCATTATGAACCCGGTCTCGTCGAAATTGTACGAATCTTCGTCGAGGATGCCGTACTTAGCCTTAATGTTATGTATAAGTGTAAACCACTCGCGAATAATCTTTAGATCTTCGTATTTAGCCCTCTAGTAGTCGTATTTACGCGTAAAACGCGTACGAAGTTCTAGCTGGCGTTTAACGAAGTTGTGAGCCCAGCGTGTGCCGACTAAGGGCGCGTCGCGTTCGCGTAACAGTCGGTTAACTATATCTTCCACGTACTGCAACCTAAGATGAAATGCACGTGCACATAGTTCAGTTATATACTGGACAATCGTACGCTCTTTTAAATCCGTGAGCTTACGTGAGTTGGCTGGCATATCGCGTCGTGAACGCCGACCGGCGCGTCGGTGGAAGAGAGTTGTATGGTTAACGTTGTAGATTTTAGCTGCAGCTCGTAAGCTTAGATTTTCATCTTTTTAAAGAGCCTCGAGGGCCAAGATTAATCGCGCTTCGTTTAAAGGCGACGCTATGTTGGGTTGTAGAAGAAGTGGGTGTTGAATGCGGAGGTGGTGCGACGCGTGGAAAGTGTTGCGCTCGCTTGTCTGTTACGTTCGCTTATCACGCACGTTAAGCAAGTAGCAATTAATAGACTTCCTCACGAAGAATGTAGTACACTACATAAAAACTTCCTCACCATGGCTAATATAGCTAATAACGAGGTTAAGGAAAATATATAATATAACATATAATATAATATAATATAATATAATATAATATAATATAATATAATATAATATAATATAATATAATATAATATAATATAATATAATATAATATA
>MU854067.1:0-24754 GCA_033297225.1 Diplogelasinospora grovesii | reverse complement strand
CTCTTTTGTATCAATCAAGGAACTCTGATCAATACTTCCGAAGCGCTCTTCTCACAGCAAGTCTACTTTGCAGCTCCCGCTTCTGCGTGACAACTTTAATATCATAAATATAACCTATGGGGCTTAAGCTTATTTTATTAATTACTTTATTTAGATATATTACTTTTAAATCGATAATCACTTTCGTTACTCCTTATATAGTAAGTAGGATTAACACACCTCGCATAAAGACGTTCAATCTCCTGCTAGTATTTTAGCTTACCTAACGAAAATGTGTGCTTTTCATGTATGGGATAGCTATATAATAAGGCGATGGTAATGTAAGGACTACTTTATAAGCCTCACCCTCTCTTAATTACTTATAATATAGTGGCAAATATTATACCTTCGTAGCATAAGTAGATTTAAGATATGATTATTATAAGGTAAGTTCTTACTTACTAAGTTAGATAAGAGTATTTATCTAGCCTTACGTAAGAATGTTTGAAAGGGCGAAGAAATGTCTTAAAAGTGTTAGAATTTAGCTGAAGGACTATAAAATGACCCATCCTCTTAAACTCTTCCCGTGGCATGCTATGAAAGAAAAAAAAGAGAGAAAAGCATTAAGCGAAAAGAAATATACTTCTTACTACGATAGGAGATTAACTTTTAAGAACTTTAGGATTAAAATATATCCTAAAGAACATCTAATCACCACGCTTGTTCCGGATATAGCTAAGAAAGATAGCCGATACTCGGGTGGTAGCTATAGTAGATTTTATCCTTAATATGTAATCTAAGTACCATTGCTATTTAAGCTATACCTTATATATTAAGGTAAAGAAGCTAAATGGTCAGGAGGTTATAAGTCGAACATACTAAGTTCAGTATATAAATAGCTAAAGTTAGATTTATCGAATTAGAGATAATAAAACTCTCAACTACTATTAAGTGTTAATAGACATTAGCCTATCGCTAGATCTTAGATCTTAATTATGTCATCACCTAACGTCGATGCGAGCCGCGTCACATCGTGTGACTAGGCCATGGAACTGACCTAATCGCTATGGCTCTCGAGCGTTAATAAACACTGGCCCGTCACTGGATCCTAAATCTTAACTGTTTCATCATTTAACGCCGATATGAGCCACGTCGCATCGTGTGACTAAGCTATAAAATTAACCAGATAGCTATAGCCCTCGAGTGTCTGTAAGTATGCACTTTAATTATCTTCCATGGTTAGTGTCGTGAGAATCCACTTTAGCTACTCCTCTTTATATTAATTCCTTATTATGCTAAAAGTCGAGCTAAATATAAGTACTAAAGTATATACCTAAAGAGGGCTATTCTTAATTACACACTTATAGTATAAGATAAATCGACGCGCATCTCGAACTTAGTCGATTAGCTGCGATATCTCGCTTTTAGTTTAATAAAATATTAATACAACCCTTAAATCATATTAATAAAATTAACCTAAAGCAAACTCTTAAGCCTTAACATTAAAGCAACTCCTTTTAACATGCTTTTTAGAAAGCTAAGAGCTTTTAACTAATGAAGATAGTTTTAGCATAGAAAGTTATCGATTAAGCTACTATCTTAAAGGTTCTTTCCCGCCTTCTTATTAGAATTATAGTTGTGTAAATAGTGAATCTAATAAACATATAAGTATCATGCTGCAGCTAAGAGATCTAGATTAGGTTGCTTTACTTGCTCGATGGGAAATCTGGGGGCGCTTAGGTTATAAATATCGCAGCGTAATATCATAGATATGACTTGTAGCGATCGCGAGAAGATGGTGTAATGTATGTCTTTTTTCTTAGAAGGAAAGATCTTATCAAATACCTTCTTAAGTAAAAAATCCTTCGTGGATTAATGGATGAAGGAGATAGTGTATTCTTAAAGGGCTAAAAAAGAGCTATAAAGCCTTATAATCTCCGTAAGAGCTTTATAATTACTAGAGACATCGTTAAGTATAACGACGAAGGAAACGAGTTTGTTTAACGTAATAAGCTGGTATATAACCGAGATGATGGCTAGTATATACTTATAAAATTCGACATCCTTTAAAGTGTAGATCTGATCCATTATCTACCTGTATAGCTAATCGAGCTTAGGTGGAAAGGCACGTAATTTCGCGAGCATGTAATGTTATCTAACTTTAGGATATGCGAGTTCTTAGCAGACTAAGGTGACTTATAGGAAAGTATCATTTACGTTTAATGATAAGTGGCGCTAAATAGCATCTTATATATCATTATTATACTTCTTTTACTTTACTAATTATTTAACTTTCCATTTAATATATATGCTAATAGCCGCGGAGATAAACTTTTCGTTTAATTTAAAATATAGTTTTACTCTTTATATCATAGTGTTAAGCTTCTCCTTAATGTCTAGCTAATTGTGGTTAGAGATAATCTACTTAATGCGTGAATATGCTAATGGCTTTTAAATGATAAGGTTAAGAAGCAGGTTTAGGTTTATAGTATACTCATTAAGAGCGTCGATAATTAAGTAAGTGCTTTAGAATCTTAGATCCTTTAGGATATTAATGAGGATCTCTAATAAGGCTACTTAAGCATTAACGCCCTCGAAGAGCTAATTTCCTATATAATTATATTTCTTCTAAATATATATAAGTAAAGATAGTTGCTACTCAGTAAAGAGGTAAACGAGGCTGCGCAGCATGGCTATAGCACTATTAATGCGTAAATCTATAGCTTAGTAAAAAAAGAAGGCGAGAAGGTTAGTGTTACTAATAAATTTCTTTAGCTCGTTAATAATTTCGTAAAGCAGCATCGTTTTACCCTTATTAAGATCACCTTTAATTTAAAGCAGTCAAGTCTCTTAATCATAACGCTATCGTAAGAAGTCAGCATGTTTAAGAATCTAATGATATAAGTCTGTTAATAAGCTGCCTTTAACGTGCTTAATGTGTATCTTATTATATCGCGGATTACTTACCTATAAATCTTCTAAGCATTTATATACTCTCGCTCTAAATTCTAACTAAGTATTAACATTAAAGCTTAAATTAGGAAGAGAGTTAAATAGGCTTACCCATGCTACGTGCAGCAGACTAAGGATAATTGGTTAAGGAGTATTGTTTAAGCATAGCTTTTACTATAGTTACCGCTATTGCGGCAGCAAATGGCTACTAATCCTTATTCTTATAGCTATCGGCATAGTCGTAGATCCCTTTAACGACGATGCTTAGAATCTTATCCTAAGTACCTGCACCTTCCATCTTAAAGGTAATGACGTTTTACTGTTAGGCAATCTGGTCGCGGTGTTCGCTAAACTTTATAACTATATCTCTAAAGGTGATACGCTTAATGAAAATTTCAGGATATTACGCCTCCTTTAGCTTTAGCTTTTGCTTGATTATTAAATGCTGCTTAAGGATCAGCTAGCTTTTATCGCAGCTAAGCTCGAGGCAAGACGCTTAGGTAGCCTCGGCGTAAAAGGTCTCAGTCTCTTTAGTGCAGAAATCACACTTTAGCAGTCCTCGATGCTTATAGTGATATGTTGCTAGGAACAACTTATCTCGGGCAAAACCAGGATAATAATAGTAATATTTGTAATGTGAGTTAATAGCCCTATCTTATAAAACTTTCAGGTGGTTAACAGCACTCCGCCGTAGGTCCCTTTTCGCATGTTCGGTTTTAAGATAGGTGACGAGGCTACGAATGTTCTTATTTTATTTATCAGGCGCCTCTTTAGGAATGAACGAGCCGAGATATTATCGGCTAAAGTTATACGGAATAATTACTTCACCGATAATTACGTCGCTTAACAGTGCTTTATATGCACTTAAGCTAGGTACACCGCTATAAATTCCCACGAGGAGTATAAGTTTTAAGTTTAGATAGCTAGCCCGCAAGCTAGCTGCCGACCTAGTGATTATAGCCTTGCTTATGTTAGGAAGCAGCGTAAGCATAACGTCATGCTTTTTAATCCACCCCATCATATAATAGTTTATATCCTTAATCGCGCGCCTATATTGCTTATTACCTTCCTCTTAGAACTCGTCGAAAAGCAGAGTAACGGCGTTATATTCGAGTGGTAAGGCGCATATAATTGTGAACTGGAAATCTTTACGATAAGATGGTGGGTGGTGGATAGCTATGAAATCATTTATTGAGGGAAAGAGTTAAGGAGATAGTTTAACGGTAGGTACTACAGCCTTGTCTTTCCCGCTTATAGTGTTTGGAGAGGTACGCGAGCCTCTATTAACGTGGATAGGAGGTATTATTGTGGTCGATAGAACGGCTTACCCTGGGGCCCGGATCTCGACATTAGCTAAAAGTATTAGTTTAAGAAAAGTATAAGCTTCATTAACGTTTAATACCTTGTAATGAGATTGCAGATAACGCGACTATAAGGTAGCTATCCTAAGGTTTTTAGGGCTTTGCCGAGCCCTATACGCCTTGATGGCGGGGACGTTTCCGCGGCGGCTTGAAAAATAAATTATTAGATATAGCATTTGCATGTGATCTCATCGATGGGGGATTTATATACGTAAAAGTAAGAATGATTGTGTGGTAAAGTTAACGCCTGATTTTCTAAGTGGTTATCGTGGAGTTAAAGAGGAAAATTTAATTAGCGCGGCTTAGCCCTAGCGCTAATAGATATTTACGAGATTGTAGCGCCGCTATTGCAGGCGGGAGCTAATGTAGAATAAGGTCTAGTTTTGCTCTAAAAAGTTTAAGACATTAAGATACCATTACCACTAACCTATACATTAGGGACGGTTCGAGACCGCTTCCCACCTCTTTAGTTTACTTTATCTTAAAGTCGGAATTGTAGCGCGCTTAGAAAGAAATAACAGATGATCTTGTTTCCATGCGGGGTGAATAATGAAAGTAGTAAGCGGGTCGTATAAGGGCCACCTTATGGATCTGGTCGAGCCTCTCTTACTATGTGGCATCCTCGCTGTTAGAGCGCTATTCTATAGTAAGATCTATACTGTCCAGCCTAACGTTTATTGTCACAGTATGAACTGTGAAACTTATATAAAATGGGTATGTATTGCCTTTGATCAGCTGCGTAATGCTGAGCCCCATATAACTTTTAGACAGATAAACCATATGATTTGCTAGTCGAGAATATGATCGAAAGCTAGAGCGAGTAACAGTCTTAGAGCCGATTAACGCTGGGAAGCTAAGTGCGGTGATAATGTCGCAGGAACATTACGGCTCTGTCTGTGCATAAAACAGCGGCAAAACAGGCTGCCGCTAGCACCTTACTAGTCCTTCAGCCACCCCGCATAGGAACAAAGTTCATTTTCATCTAGTGAGCTGCGCGTAAGAGATAGTACACATGGAATTAAGTATCTTAATGCGAGGTATGTAGGTCTGCTACTATTTAAGAGGTAATAAAATAACCATTAAGAGAATATATAGCATTTATATAGATATAAGTAGTTAATAAAATAAACTTTAATCGATAAGTATAATAACTATGTTTAAAGTTTAAAAGTAAGACTATATTTCTTCCAAGATCAAAGTAGTAACTCATTAAAATACTAATAAATATATCAGCGGGTTAGCGTTAAAATGAGCTTACATAGTCCATGTTCAGTTTCTTTTTAAGTGTAAAGGGGTAACACCGATTTCGCAAGCATCTATAGAATCTCTTATTATTATGTAATAGTAGCTATATTATATCAGAAATAATATAGGTTTAAGCTTCTATGCAATTCGATACTAAGCTATGGTAAACCCTAGTAAGAAAGTGGTGGGGAGTGGAAATCACGTGAAAAAGTTAGCAGCGTTACCATCTAGTTTAAAGTCTAAAATACTCCTTAAAATAAACATGCTCCAACGCGCTTCCGCCCTTCACAAATACTTCTTAACGCCGACATTATAAAGATTTAGGTCACCTGGCCTAATCGCTTCTTAGTGGATAACCTCTTACTTTATATCAATAAGAAAGTGCACGACATTTCATTTATAAGCAGAGACTAGATTAGGAATTTCGAAGGAATTCCAGTCGTATTCTGCGCCATAAAGAAGCTACACTTTATTTTTTAAGGCTTTCATTCATTAGAGGGATGTTGTTATGCTTATGCTGAGTCTATTAACGCTGCACTCTGTGTCATTCACGAACATGACTAAACTGGAGAATCCGCTAATTGCTTGAGAGAGATTTTCCCTAGATTTTAAGGTTTTCAGATAATCCTATTCATCGATGTTCGGGGGGTTACAATGGTATAGAAATGCCATTAACAGCAGGAATATTAAGTTTCCTATCTCCACGGAACACGCTTACAGGTTGACATTGGCCTGCTGACTACATCTGAGAGGGTGGTGGTATTAGAGGAATATGATGATAAGATGGTTGACAATAGAGACTCTAAAGATGACTAAGAGCGCTTCTACATGTTAGATATACTAGGATTAGTATATCAATACTATGTTAAAGAGCTGTAAATGATCCGCGAACAAGAGGCAGCGTGAGAACCGCCCTTAGAAGATTGCGTGCCAAGCAAATTATATAAGGCAACTCCCCTTTATTAATGATAAGAGCGGAATACACACCTTAATAAGCCTAAATACTAGTTCAACTAATTAACCACTAAGATCTATAAGGTCTTAGTCAGACCGAGGATTCCACCCATCAATTCACAGTCATCACTTCTGAATGTCTGACGTATGAGTCTTCCAGGAATACTGGTACCTTGGCGTACGGTTGAGCAGGTAGACCGCTGTGCGGGCGATCTCTCGCTACAGAGCGTTTGGAAGCCGGGAGCTCGCTCTCATTGAACGCATCTTGTCCTTTACTACACCCCCTGAGCGCTCGGCGCCTCCGTTCAGCGCCTGCGTATACGGCGGCGAGGGCTCAATTCGGATTGACAGTCCTTCGATGAAGCTACATACGGCTGGCTTCTGTGTGGTGATCTCGTTGTCGCACTCTATGACCTGTGGCTTGACTCCGTATTGGCGTTCTAAGATCCCGAAAAGCGCTTGCAGTGCTGTAATAATGGATTCCGACTTTCGGTCCTTCAGGTAGAAATCCCAGATGTATCCTGACCAACGGTCTGTCACCAGGAGCAGGCTCGAGTAGCCACTCTCATCTTCTTCGAAGTCATGGAAATCTAGGGCAAGGCGTTTCCCCGGTCCCTCGTATAGGTCTCTTGGCTCTCTACGGATCTGGCGCTTAGCCTTCGAGGTTGCACAGGCGTCGCATTCCACCGTAGTGATGCCTCGGATGCGCACCCCCTGAGAACTATTGACTAGATGCTCGAGTGCTTGCGGGCCCGGGTGGCCAAGCCGTAGGTGCCATAGCATTGCTTCTGCGGCGGCTGGGCGCCTTTGGGACCACTTGTTGAGTTGGTTGCGCCGAATGAAGAATGCTGCTCAGTTAAGGTCTTCCGGGATGTCTTCTAGTATAAATTGGTCGTATTTTTCGGTCAGGGCGCATAGGATTGATCCGTCAGATCTTCGGAGTAGCGTAGTTTCCGGCTTGTTGTCCCAGTAGTAGCCGCGTTGACGTAGCTTACGTAGTGAGACCAGGTTGCATACAATGCCCTCGCAGTAGGCCACATCGTACAGTCTGAGGACTCTTGTACTCCCGAGTGGAGATTGAACTTGGATATCGACCTCTCCATAGCCCTGAATAGGAACCTTATGCTCCCCGGCCCAGACGTAGTCGCTTGCTGGCGCGCTCCGAAGGTTCAGGAAGCGGCTAATTTGGTTGAAGATGTGGAGGGTTGTGCCAGAGTCTAGTATAGCCGAGTTCCGTAGAGGGTAGTTGTTGACTGACAGAGCCGCTCCCTGCACGCATAGGAAGCTCGCGCTACACTCTCCGACCCTCCGCACGAGTCAATCTTCCATGGGGGTTGTTAATGACCTTGTCTTGATCTTCTTTCCCCGTAGTTTCTCGACTTCGAGACGGAGCTGCTCGTTTTGATCAAGCGCTCTTTTCACTACTTCCTCCGTCTCTTTCCGGAATCGGAACCACTTGGGAGCTTTGTCTCGGAACACGTAGAAGCATTCAGCCAAAGGATGGAACTGTCCGCATGCGGGACAGGCTGACTGTGATCCGCCAGTAAACCTCCCCTTGTTCGGCTTCTTCTTCTTCTCAGTGCTTCCCCCTGCTTGCGTTTCTTCGTCGCCATGTTCTAGGGCGTCCCCTGAGGCGCACTGCTCTGAAGCAGCAAAGGAAGGACCAAACGCTCCTTTGGCAATCGTTCGCCGGCTACCGGCGTTGCCCTGCGATGATCTTACTTCCTCACGGAAATCGTTCGCAAGTTCTCTGAAGGTGATCTCCCCCAAGTCAATTTGCTTCTTCTTTGTCATCTTGTATGAAGTGATCCAGCTCTCCATCCACGGCTTCACAACGTTGTAGAAGTCCTCGAACCACTCCGCCGAGTGCAGTGCTTCCGGCACTCCCTTTTATTGAGCTAGGCTGATCGCCTGCTCCCAGGCTGTGAGCCAGGCCAGTTTGTCCTTCGGCCCTTTATTCACAGGCTGTAGCGCCGCTTTATACAGCTCTCTTGCTTCCTTTCGCTGCTTGGCCATGCTGACACCAACTTGTTCTTTGAGCTTCTTGTACCACTGCTTGATGGATTCCGTAGGCTCGCAGGCTATCCGGAGCAGGTGCGTGCTGACGCTCTTAAGCACCCAGTTCTTCAGCTTTTCAACTGATTCTTCCTCCTTGTCGTATTGTCGAAGTCTCAACGTGTAAGCGTTCCAGTCGGCTGTATATGCTGCTCGCGAGGAGGCAGTCATCTCGGCTACCGACTGTGGCTGGGCCGACCGGTCGACCGCTTCGTCGTCGGTTACGGAGGACGCTGCAGAGCTCGTTGTTCGGGTCCCGCGGGCGGTAACTAGCCTTTTGTCGTAGTTGGCGTAGTCCGGCTCGGTGGGCTTCCTGAGGAAGGGAGCCGCTTCGTCGTCGTCTGGGTTAATCAGTTCCCACAGGTGTGCAGCGACCGCTTTCGACTTGAACTTCGTGTTCCAGGCTTCCCAGTCTTCTGGGCCAGCCAGTTTGACGGCATCTTTGGTGTTGGCCATGCTGAATTCGTATCGTAAGGCGCTCAACTTGATGCGCGCAGTGCTTCAATGCGGTACTGACTTCGTGATCGGGTTGATCGGACGTGCCCTCTTGTTGGATTCAGGCTCTGGAAGCGACCGGGCTCATAACTGTTGGAAGTTATACAGTACGCAGTGAGCACATGTGATTGATTCAGTGTAGTTATGTATGTCTAAGTACTTCAAGACACCTTTTTGGTGCAGCGACGGAAATCTCTCAAATACATAGCCAAATTGGCCCACTTTCCAGGCTTGGCCCAGCTAGCCGTCTTGGGCTACTGGTCGGACCTATTGAGCTACCGAGCGCCGACAGCGCTGTGCTTCCATGCGCTCAATCCAACAATTTCCTACCCCTTCCAACCAAAAAAAAAAAACGCTCTCTCCCCCTCCTCCTCTTTTGATAGCTGTAAGGCCTCGTCACTCATTTTCGCCTTCGGGCTTGCGAATAGCTATATCAAAGGTTGTTTAGGTAACCTTATATCTATTATGGCTCTCTTAGTTAATAATGGTAAAAGGTACGGGTTCGAGTCCTATAACAACTAGTAAACTTTTTTTATAGTCTTTTTAAGCTACTCTATAAAAATTAATACGATATAAAAGGTAATACTATATAAATATTATAACGTTACTAACTTAACTAGTAGTTATTAATTTTTACTACTCTGCTGGTGATACTAGAAATGGCTCAATTGGCCCATTTGGCCATATTGAGGCATTGTAGTTAGATTTCCTTCTTCGAAGAGTGGAAGGCGGGGTCCTTTGCCTAATGCGGTTAGCGCGGGGTAAAGGCTTCCCGCATTTACAGTGGGGCTTGACAAGCTTCTTTAAGCTTGCAATGAAGCCTCCTACACTTCCACTCATCATCACTCTTTACACTTTATTACAATACGATAGCTATTTGCTTCAACCTCAGTTATTCCGTATCAGCTGGAGTTAGGTAATTTCTATTGATACGACTGTCTTTCGAAACCTAATGGGCTTAAATGCAATGTGAAATCTCAAGAAACTACTGACCAGCAGAGAAATATTAATGACAGTAACTTAGCATCCAACAGATTCCATACAAAAGAAGAAGCCTCCTAAAACAGCAACCAAAGGGCGGCCCTAGAATAGGGCCATCGCAAGAGAATAAAAGCAGGGACAAGATCAAGCCTTAAATCACATGAGCGTGTGCACCCCCTGAGTGTCCTAACTCCAAATCTGGCCTGGTACACATAGCCGTCTCATCCTCGTTTTCTGTCTAGCTCAAATAATATCGGAGCCAAGTGCTCAAGACATCTGTAACGCTCTATAGCGCTCTTCACCTCTGACAATATCATCCAACTCTAATTTCATCAATCTCGCTATTTGATTGGTTGCTCTAAGTGCTGTCGCCGTCTGATAGAGACAAACCTACGTGACTTATAGTTTCTAATAATGACTGCAACTTATCCCCTGGTTGCCGTGAGCCTGTACTGAGGCGTTGCCATTGTTCTTCCAGCTTTTCTTCATCGTAAGGCCCCATTTCTGCCCACGTCTTCCACTTCTCAACCACTGCAGCCGCATTTTCGGGTGTTATATTGAAAAGTTCCGGATGCTTACGTCCACATCCCTTACAATACACGACCCAGCGCCAAGGAATAAGGGTCGCATGAACCAGATGCTCTACTCGTTTGTAATGAACTGCCTTATAATGGAATAGAACTGTGCTCCGGTCGTAATGGCAACCTTTGATATATGGTCGTCGGCGGCGGAGGTCGAATTCTTCAGGCGAAAAAGCTGTTGTACCAACGTGTAGAAGGTAAGGCCTGTTCATCGTAATGGAACAATATACGTATCCGACCTTTATGACATCGGGTTTCAAGATGAGCTTCATGGCACGTTTCAGCTGTTCAGGATATCTGTTTTCCAGATCGTTCCTTGGTCTTTGAAAGGATGCAAACGAATAGGTCGTCAGACCTTGTTCCTGGTTGCCGCTTGGACTTGGGTCGGAATTGGCTGATCCCACGGGTGCCTCGGGTTGTTGCCAGATGGTTTCAGAGTCCGATTGGGGAACATTGCTTTCCGAAATTCCGGCGTCAGGTAGTAAAGAATCGCCTCGGTCAAGCTCTGCTTGAGTGGCGGTCAGCATCCTTGGGTGCGAGGAGTGAGACGACGTGAGCACCGGCTGCGAGATTTGAACACTCGGTTGCGATAGTGAAAGGTCCGAAAATTGTCGTGCCAGTCGCTCAGCTTCGTTTCGACTCCGGGCAAATTCCTCATGGATTGCCTGCATCTGCCGTGATATTGATTGCTCAATGCAATTTCGAATCTCAAGGGCTACGTAGGATGAAATTCCACCTAAGCGTCAGGTAAGCATTCTATCGCGATAAAACTCCTGATAGAAAACAGGAAGTTAAGTCAATATGAATATAATCTTGCCAGAAAAACGCTTACATACAGGTTAACTCCGTAGAGGGAACATTTTCGGAAGTAGCACTCGACCGTTTTTGATGATCTTCGACTGCAGAATCTGCGATCTCCCCAATACAACCAATTGCCAAGACGTAGTCGTCTCCATCGCTGCTAACGAATTTGCACATATCCACATGATCTGAGCCTGTATCGATTTGTTGCTCACGCGCCCCGGGGAGACCGAGAGTAGCCGATTTGCGGTCTACAATCTACCGCAATTCATTAGCATGCCGTTGTTTCACTATAAGGATACGGGCTTGCACTTACTACTCCTAACTTCCCGTATGGTAAAGACTCGTAGAAGCTTAGAATGTGGTAGTCCTCCAACTGGTGTCGAAAATCTCGTGTTAGGTCATCCGCAAATAGGGAATCACGTTCGAGAGCTGCCAAGAAAGAATTCGATGGTTGTCTAAGCACGGCTCGCACGATTTTAGAGGCGACGCTGCCAAGTTTTATAAGGTTGCCGCCTTGGTGAGGTGTTCCAAAGAAAACGATGCCGTACGTCGCCTTTCTAATGTCCTGAAACCGGACATTAATTGCCGCATCGACGAGAGCCTCAATTATTATTAGTGCGGCGCCATGAAGTAATATTAGGAGCACCTTACTCGCTTCACCACGATGCCACCCAGGCTGTGGCATATGAAAAGTATTGGTCTGTCAGGTGCCTCTAACTGAATTACGGTTAGTCCAAGTTAACGCAGATAGATATTAAGGAATCCAAACTCACTCGAGCTAGCTTCAGTCGAGCTAGGAGGTTCTCGGCTTGCTCTCGTACACCCGAAACCGACGTCCTAAATGCAACATTTGAATTGTATCCGAACAAGAGTACCCTTGCACGAGGCAATCTCTGGGGAAGGAAGTCCTTCAGCCATAATTGGCCTTCGGTGGTCCAGGTCTGTTCGGCATGAAATTCAGTATCGAACGGATTCAGGCCGTGGACTGCGACAATGCTGTAATAAATGGTCATCGGCAAGTGACTACTTTAAGCTTCGATTATGTGACTAACTCTAGATTTGGGGACCCGGGTCTGACGAGCTCGCGCAAGAAGTTCCGGGAAACTGCTTCACCGTGCTGCAACGAGAAGAATATCAGCAAGTGGGCTTGATTGGGAACCGCCTCGGACTTACCATTTTACTAGATTCAAAGCGATGGTAGTTGGTAAGTGTCTATGTGGAGAAATGAAGTCCCGAGGTAAGAGGTGTCGAACCGGTGGCCCTTATGCGGGCGAAATGAGGTGTATTTCTACCAAAGGAGTGGCTGAAGAGAACAAAAGACAAAGAGAGAGAATTGCGCCTTGGAGAGGATGCCTTCGAGATATGTATCTGAGGATGTAGTGTACCGAGGCATACTTCCAGATGATATAAAGTGTTTTACTGGTCCGTCTGGAGGGTAGGAATTTAGGCAACAGGGCACTGCCACGCCAAGCGCAACGCTTTGCGGGCTGAATCTTGAGAATTGCCACACATCCGAAGATACTCCGAGCTGACGGAAGGTAACTTTAGCCGGGGTGACAGAAAACGGGCGTCTTGGGGCAGTGCGGGGGCCGTGCGTTGGGATTACCCGAGCTCAGAGGAACCAGGGGGAGCTCCGGTCAAAATAGCCGCAGCTGCTCACCGCGGCTCAGGACCACAAACGACAATGGCAATCGTGACTAGAGGTACCCACATTCGTCTCATCTAACCAGGATGATGAGACGGTCTGAGTAAGATACTATAGTATTAGTTTGTCTGAGGCATTCAGCGTTCCTGAATCCGCGAACGGCTCTCCCATAGCCATATTTAAGCAATCACTGGCTGGCGCTGCTGCTTCGTTACTTACTTCCTAAGCCAGCCGCTACTAGCCGGGGTGTACACTAAGACTAACTCAGATCGAGACTATTACGTACGTTAGCTAAAAATATAAGAAAATAAAAAAAGCAACACTATTAAATCTACTTATTAAGATTAATCACCTTTGTAGTTCTGACTTAGAAGGCTGAGTCAGATATGTAACATAGCCAGCTTTGCTTCGCAAACACGGCATCAATGAAGCTGTAAGAGCGAGGCTCTAGATGACTTTTAAAGAAGCAACGGAAATAGATGTAACAGGCTAAGCCTGGTGAAGGCCTCGGTGACCCTCGGCTAACCCCGAGCGCACAGGCCACTGATGGCTCTCATGACTTTCTTAAATGAGGTTATTCTCATCTCGTTAGATGCTCAAGCCATCTCGCTTACCCTAATTAGAAGGCTTATAGATATCTAAAATCTTCTCTTCTTTCTTTCTTTCTTTTCTCTTTAAAGTTAAGTGTATAATAAAAGGCAAATTAGGTGTCGCTAATTTTTTAGTTAACTTTTTTAAAGACTGCGGGGTTAGCCTGTAGCTTATGTGGCTTTACGAGATGTAACTGTAGTAGGGAAGTATTAACCTAACAATTCTCGGCGCATGGGCCTTTAGCCATTTTTAGCGCTTACACTGTCCGTGTTTTAACCCCCTTAAATCCCTATCTTACACTATTATAACTACACTCTGCCCCATTTGCTTGATATCTATCACTTATCACTATCCGCACCTTAATTAAAGGATGTTAATAATCCAGTTAATAGCGTTTATAAAGTTGGATAACTTCTTACATCCATTTAAGCTAACTTAAGAACATTCACAAAGCATAATTTATAATATAAAATTACCTTAGCTCTTACGACCCGTGTAAGGGCAAAGATATGAGAAAATAAAATATTAATTACTGTCAAATGGAAACTAAGAACTTAAGACTTTACTCTATTAAGGATAGCTGCGAAGAGTTAAGGATTATGTTTAATCAGAGCTCGAGAAGTTTATATTAAGTGCATCTATAGTGCTCTAACTTATAAGGCATCGAGCTTTTATAGCCTAACTCCTATAAGTGGCTAACCGCAAGGCGTTGCGAAAGACCTTTTAAAAGCCTAGAACTAAAGTCTTCAAATAATTACTGGAGCATATAAAGCTACCCTTATTTAGAACCTTAAGGCTGAGACGTGAGTTCTATAACTGGACCTTTATCTTAATAAATGGCTAGCTAACTTCGAACGTAGAATTCAAATACCTACCCTTTAAACCCTTAAGCCTCTTATACCCACTAATGTCCTTAGACCCTTATCTGCTCGCAGGCTCTTAAGCTTATTGATAAAGAGATTTGTTAAATTAAGTACATAGACCAGCTGGCTTATACGAACTCCGAGCTAAGAGTCACGCTATGAACTAAGCCTTATTAAGCTTAGCGTAAGGAGCTAGAAAAAGATGTTTCGGGTTAGCTAAGGTGCAGGGTCTTTAAGGTTTTTAAAATTAAAGGATTTTATAGAATCTAAATAACTATATAATATACGTACTATAAATGCAGTTAAATTAGTTAAAGCCTTTATAAGTAGATTATTTAATATACTACAATCTCCTTAGCTACCTAATTAATGCGCGTGACTAAGCCGTAACTTTTAATAAGATCTTATAAGAGGATTTAAAATTATTTTTTAAGATTAAGTATAAATATAAAGCCCTTAGCTATTAAGGAGGTAGCAGAGATTATTGCAGCTTAAGTAACTTAAGGTTAAGACTTTAAAAAGGCCCTCATTAAGGCCTAGAAGGAGAGATGGTTATAAGAGGCCTCTTAGCGATAAGAGCAGCATAAGGCTCTTAACAGAACATTACCAGTCACTCAGCCAGCTAACTCCTAGCTAAGACTTAATTCTAAGGCATTAATAAAATACTAGGGCCTTATAAAGGCTAAAAGCTCCTTACTTACTTAAGCTCGGACTAGGGCTATGAGCCTCCGAGACTTCTTATTCTTAGCTAAAGTTCCTATAGTACCTACCTCTTATTATAATTGCGGTGAGGGCCATGAAATAGTGGAGCACCTAGTAGTGTGGTGCTCTTAACTACTAACATTAAGAACTTAACGGGCCTTAAAGATACGCTTAAAGAGAGACCTTTTCTAGGTTCTCGATGGGTGGGGGTAGAAAGAGAGGTAGCTTATAAGGAAGGTGATTAGGTGGCTTATAGGTTTTAAGAAGCTCCCCGAATTTAAACTAGCTATAAAGCTAAGGCTTAGCTAAGTCTTTAGGCTTAGTTTAGCTTAGTCGTTAGGTCCTTTCCTTTTCTTAATAGTGAGAGGCTTTAAGAGAGTATAATATTAAGGAAGACATTAGTTTTTAATTTAACCTTTTAATATGGTTTTTGTTAGAAGTTTAATAGCCACGTATTCATGGTAATATAATTTAAAAGGCACTTATAGAGGCTAGTTTACAGCTCATGAGGGCTATATAATAGTTAAATTAAGGGCCGCGATGTTTATAATGTATTCTTATAGTTTTACCTTCTTCTTAAGAGTGTCTTAAAGCCTTCAACCCTGTAAAAGCTCTGCAGTGCAGATCTCTTAAATACCCCTAACTATGGTACTTATAGCGCTACTGGTCCCACTGCGCCACTAGTCCCACTTCTAAGTGCCATTTTATTTAACAGTTTTCCTATATAATTAGCAGTAAATGATCTAGCAAGCCTTAAGGCAAAACGGAGTAGGAAAAAAAAATATTAATTAATAAGTTCTATAATACTATAGCTTTATCTCGAATCTACTGTTTCTAATATATAGGTGAGCCACTGTTATAACGCGAGCTGCGAGGGGTAGTCTTTAGTAAGTACTTACTTATGAATAGCGACGACCTGCTTAAGTAGCGTGATAGCCTCTTTAACCTAGCCGTTAGCTTAGTAAGCTACTGCGAGCTAGTGCTGTAACGCGAGCCGCGAAGGGTAGTCTTTAGCAAAATGATTATTCCTCTATTAGCAAACCTCTTCTAAACTCTTAATAGCTTCCTTAATCCATCCATCCACTCTTAAACACCATTTAACTTAGAATAATAGATTGGATTTCTCCTTTATATTAAGTTCTTTACTATGCTATAATACCCTGAAAGCATGCAGAAGGTACTCTCTTTACACGTTGCAATTCATATAATTATTAGATGAGAAAACTATTATAAGATGTCGAGTCACCTTTTCATCCGTCGTTACCGTTAGGCCTTCTCGCTAAACCTAAATTCACGTTGCTAAGTATATTAGACTATATATATCGAATACCTTGCTGTCCCCTTGCTTAGTTAGAAAGGTGTATGCGTATAATGTCCTAATTACATCGACCAGCTGCTCTGTCGACTCAGAGCTGGGGAATAGCAATTAAGGTATTCTTTTAAGCTCGATGCACAATATAAATGATAGTAGATTGGCGGCAGCATTATCGGACTTATAGATCTAGTTAAATGATATAAGCAACGTTATCGCTACCACATTCTGCGACCTTAGGTACCGAGTATTATCCCGAAACTCTTTGCTCATTAAGTTAATAATATTCTGCTAAGCACCATGCAGTAGCTCGACGTACTCGGTAAGGGGTACCTATTTTATATTAATATAGGCCGCTGCCTATGCAATCATTAAGGGAAGGTAGATAAGCTCTTTTAGCAGCTTTACCATCGCCGCTTTATCGCGAAGCATATTCTTTTAGATTAGTGACTTCTTAAAAAAATTAGCCGCCTCCAGTAGATCCATCTTACGCAGCTCGATCATATCGCTTCTAGTAACTGACATAGCTACTTCTCGAGACCATGTTATGAATAGGGTGAGGTTATCGCCGCTTTTAAGAAGGTACTTGTTGAAAAGTACGGAGTTATGGAACAAAGTCGATTGATTATGCTCTTCTTCATCAACTGTCTGGCAGGCCGTTTCTGGCCGTTTTATGAGCTATATGAACAGGTCTGGAACAAAGAAGAGCGCAATGGATCAGAGTCCTTCCGTTTGCGCCAATTGGCTTCTTTGTCTGCCGGAAGCGCTCCATTCCATGCGTTGTGGGCCAAATGCGCCGGCATTCCTCAGGCGCCGGCATTCCTCAGGCGCCCGCTCCACTGCTTCCGGCCTGCGGCCTATCACGTGACATCCTTTCCTGGGGCACAGTTCAACTTGTGCATCTAACAGCTTCTTTGCTTCCTGGTGGATCCTTCGGTGGGTCTTGCGTACCTGGAACCTCCGTGCTCATGTTGGAAACTCTGGTCTTGCCCCGTACTTTCTGACAGTACTCGCTAATACCGCCTAGCATATTTATAGAGCTAAAGAGAATATCTCTATTATCCGCGTTATCCATTATAAGAAGCTATAGCTTAGCTGCCTTAAAGCTTAGGTACCACCGCATGAACTCTTTAAGATTATCATCCTCGCCGCCACTTTAAATAAGAAGCTTCTTAGCTATCGCGGTAAAGGCCTATTTAAAGGTCGCCTTACTTAACGCTAGTACTTAAAAGATAAAGAACTCAGGCCGGTGATTCTTTATTTAGTATGTTAGCTATGAGGTGACTTAGGTCTTACTTACACTACTTAAGCTAATAATGGCAGCTTTCCGCTACTCCTTACATATGAACAGCATCGCTTTAAGAGTATCTAGCGTTTTGTCCCATCCGACGAAGCGCCGGTTCTCGGGGAGCGGAATATAGTGGTAAGGAAGGGCGGTACAGTCTATAGTAAGGTTAATAGTTGCTAGCCACTATAGCAGAGCTCTCTTATATTAACTCGTTAATACCCTATCGAACCCGCCTCCCGTTTCTATTAAATTAACTTCAACTTTAGATGCTATCGATGATACTTCTTAAAGCATAGTTCCATTTTCATTAAGCATTATATTATATATAAACTGCTAAAGTACGCCCATGATAGCCTGGTACCATGAATCTACCTTATTATTACATTTAGCTATCTATATATGGTTCGCGTTAAGAGTCTCGACAGTCTCGAAGGATCGTGGCAGATCGAGCTTCGAGGAGAAATCGTTTATACCCTGCCGTGAATTTACGATTAGCACTTAGGAGGATGTATAAGATGTGCTGGTAACATACCTTATTATATAAGCCCTTTATGCCTAATATTCCCCGTGCCTCCTAAAATGAGTAGATCTGAATTCGAGACTGGTCTGTAATAGTCTTAAACTCCTCGTAAATATTATTTAAAATCTCACTGTTCACCTTTAGCGTCTTAATGATCTTCTTATTCGAGTCTTACAGTGTTAAAAGAGCTAGATTCGACGTAATCTCGCCCCATTCTATATACGCACTCCCTTAATGAGGCGTGCTAAGGAAGATAATCAGTTTCGTTCACGCGCGACACGCATCCGATCAGCATATTGCCTGTTACCTAACATAAGCATTAACTACTATATTAAGTAGTTTAAATTTATATCTTTAACGATAATGCCGCCGAGGCTGTGCGCTATGAATAAGATCGGGTCCTATTATTATCAGTTCAAGCCTCCTACTTAAGTTATTAAAGCGCACCTACCTCGTTTCGGATCTCCCGCTCGACGCGCACTGTAAAGTCTCAGTCGTGCTATAACACGCTGTTCTTATTATTCGCTTAAAATAGCCCGCCGATTACATCTACATTATAGCCATATGTCCATACTCTCGCCTCGGGAATATCTTATATAAGATACTCATTAGGCCAGAACAGCTTATTAAGGCTCTCTTCACTCGTTTTATTATCGGTAATTAAGGTCGTAGTTGAAATCGAGGCTAAGGACAATGGCTTGGACTTAAAGAGGGCCGTTAAGATATTTTATGTACGTAATGTTACCGTTCCCGCGTCCTTATTACCGCTGTCCACGCTGTCACTATCCTGACTGTCCTCCTATATATGTTACGGATGCCCTCGTAAGCCGTGTATAAAGATGATGCTACTTCGCGTTAGTTATAATTACTCGCATCAGAATCGATTATATAATTAACTCGGTATAGTCCATCCTTAGCACCTTAACTATTAGAAAGTTCTATGAAGCTAATTCGGTGCACCGGCATGTTTAACCTGACTTTTAGTATGGAGCCGAGTTAGTTATTTAAGGTATAAAATAAAGGACTAACGTTCCCGTGAATGTGGGATTTAAGAGATAAAAACCTTAGCCGCTTAAACTATAAGCCGCGCTATTTTTAGCCTTGCTTAGTATCTCTTATACTGGCTCTAGATACGTAGCCATTCCTCGCTTAGCCTAACCACATCACCGCCGCATTCTCCGCGCCGTCTTGTCTGGCTTCAAATCTCCTCGATAGTGATTAACGTCTTCATCATTAATGGACTATGTATCGCACTCTAAATAATCTGCCGTTTAGCTAAGATAATGCTAGCTCGCCTTTCAATTTGGCTGATTAGCTGGTTAAAGACGTGATCAACGTTTAAAGCGAGCAACTTTTCACTGCATGCCGCTCCTTTAACTAGCTAACTGGAGCGATCGGGCCTCTCGAGGAGGTGGTCGCATGGAGGCGTGATGGTTCTAAGACGTCCGGCCCCGTTTAACAGCGCTTTCATGATTAGTGCTGTGTAAAGCTTTTTTTCTTTTTTTTCCTTACTTTGCAATGAGACTACGCACTTATGAACTTTAAGCGTAGATGTAGAACTAGGCTAGAATTAGCTCCTACTGCTCCGTTATGGTGATTAATAATGGTACCTTTAAAGTACAACCAGGTAAAGGTATAAAGCCACAAGTATCCGGAAATGGGTCTCGTTAAAAATAATTAACTAAAAAATTTCGCGACACCTAATTCGCCTTCCACTATACTCGTAAAGTAGCTTAGCTAGTTGTAATACACTACCTTAAGACTATTACAATAGAAGTAAGTAGACCTATCTATCATTAAGGGGCTGCCCCGAAGCAGGTATTTTAGTTAAGGTCTAATGAGTTTCCAGTATAAATAAGGCTTCATTTCTTTTATTATAGTTAAGATAATATTATATAGTTCTGCTTAATCTTCCTTCACTCGAGCTTACTATAATAGTTAGTATCTTATAAGGTCAGTTAAGTTAATAGATTCTATAACTAGGTTAGTGTATAGGACTTAATAGGTTAACGTTTAATCCCGATAATAATTAAGATGTTTCTTCCTTTAAACCTCTTTTCTCATTAACTATATAAACCACATTTCAGTACCTATAGTTATAAAACTAATATATAAATAGCTTAGTTATACTTACCTTTATAACATGAATCTATAACCTATAAATATAAAGGAGCCGCGTTTAATTACCGTAGCGAAAATTAGCGTAAGCTAACTGCAACTATTTTTAATGAACTATAGCTATTAATGAAAATAACATCCTTATATGTTCTGTTATAGTTAAAATTAACTACAGCTGTTAAAATCTATAGTAATTATTAAAGTTAAGGCTTTAATTTTCACGGAGCTAAATGTAAGGAACCAAATAGTATACAAACTGCGAGGGTAGTTACCCCGCATTATGGAGGGAAGAAGCAGCCTAATTAGGCATTTAAGGGCAGGAGATACCTTTTTAGAAAGAGGTGCTCTTTCCTCTTATAAGGATTAGCTAATGCATATATTGGAAATTGCTTATAAATCGTTATCCTCTCATCGTAACAGTGTTTATTTCCCTTAGTTACAAGCAGCACTAAGTAGTTCTTTATAATAATAGACAACTAAAAGACCTTAGCCTTAATTATTATTTAACAGGCTTATAATAAGCTAGCTTAGAGGTTTTAATAGCGGAGGCGTAAACCTGGCTATAAGCCTAACCCATGGTCATAAGAGCTAATGCTTATAAAAAGGGTAGCTATAACTATAGCTACGTAGGCCACTTAAGGACTTATAACTAAAGAAGCTCTGGAAGTAGCGTGGGAAGATCGCTAGCATAAGGACTATAGCTAAAAGATGTCTCCCCTTAAAAGAGGCCCCTTAAGGGTAACCTAACTAGCTAACGATCACCCTTATTTTATCGACGTTACCCTTAAAGCATATGTAAACCTCATTAAGGTATAAAGCTTTTTACTGATCTAAGCCTAGATAGGAGTAATAGGACTTAAGAGACTTCTTATTTAAGGTAAAGGTCCTAAAAGTTATTACCTTATACTATAACTATAGCATAAGCAGGGAGACAGTTAAGCACCTCGTGGTATGATATTCAAGTTTACCGAAGCTTAAAACGTGGAGGACATCGTTAATTTAGTTAAAGAGAGACCTTTATTAGGCCCTTTAAGGAGGAAATAACGTTAAGGGAATAAGACTAATAAAGGTTATAGTGAACTAGCTATTAAGCTTAAGCAAGCTTCTCGAATATAGCTTAGTAAAGAAGTTAAAGCTAGATTCGATTTAACGAGCCTCACTTACTTATTTTACTATAAACCTCTTAATAGTCAGAGGATTTAAAGACCAGCAGCTAAACTATAGATATAAGTTTTTCACCCAGTCATTATAGTACGGTTTTCTTATGTACTTAATAGTAAAGAGTTCGGAATGCTTAAGGGCATATCGGAGTAAGAGTAATAATAATAATACACTTTTATCTACCTACTATAGCTTTAGTGCTCTTAGCGCTATTAGTCAGATAAGCTCTTAAGGGTAACGTCCTTAAATACAGTTAAATGCTTATACTACCTATTTAACAGCGTTAGTGTTATTAATTTCCTGCTTAACCTAGGGTCTAATTTGTAAACATTACTAAAATATCTTATGAAGTTTATTTATGACATCCGTAAGCCCTAGTCTGCATTCTAATATGGTTGCGAATGTAAGAAGCTCTGATTAAGTAATTTCCTTAAGATACACTATCTCTAAATACTTTAAGGTGGAAAGGTTAAAATATAGTAACTTAAAAACAGATCCTTAATAACTTTCTTCCTTTAGTACCGCTTTAAGTGCTATATAATTACACTTTGCTATAGCTAGCTTATTATGGTGCTAATAATCCTGACCCCAATCTTACTTTTAATTGCCCTATTACGTGGGATATATATTAATAATCAGGAGCCGTCCGGCACTTAAAGTTTAAGCTTAAATAAGTTCGACCCCATTCTCATTTAGTATATCGGTTCCTCTCTATATCACGCTTAAGAAAAGTAGTTCTTCGATATCGATATTATAAGGAATAGGAATAATGTTATTTTCGGTCTAAAATGAGTTTTTCCTTAGTTATTAAGTTAAGTGAGATAGACCTTAAGCAATGTCCTTCACGTGTAATTATAAAGTATGCACTCTCTTTAGTCCGTCGTCTTATGTTAAACTCATTGTTAACCTTATAGCGTACTCTAACCGCAAGCCACACTTATAAAGTAGACCATCGCTTACACGTAAGGGGATAGTAAAGCTTAACTACTTATACGTTTAAATTGCTACCTACTAATAAAGCTTTATAGCCATTTAAGACTATTTAATTAATCCATTTAGAATGTTTAAGTATATCTCACCGTAAGTTAATGAATCTTATTTTAATGCCGGCCTATTAAGGGTTATAATAAAGGCCGGTAATAGTTAAAAGTATGGTAGCATTTAAGCTAGAAAGGTATACTAGTATGCTTATTAGGACTAGGTAGTACCATATATAAGCATCTTTAAGCTTGCTTCATCGAGTATAAAATCACTACTCTATATGAGTTAAGACAACCACTTTAAGAGGATAGGTATGTTTTAGGTGATTTTATAATTGTTATAATAAATATCGGACTGTAAGTAATAAAGGAAAGTACTTCCACTACGAACTAATTACTATATATCTAAATTACTAAATAAGATATTCTCTTTTTACTGATTAAGTAATTTCATTCGAAACCCGAATATAAATGGGTTCTAATGCAAACCGTTTATAAACTAGACTATAAAATTGCCTCTACTTAAAGATCATCATTACTTCCCGCACCACTGTCTAATAAATGATAATTATATGCACTTAACGCCTTTCCTTTAGTAGCTAAGCTATGCAGATGAACTACTTAATAATTGGAAGCTAAATAGCTCTCTTAAAAAACACCGCATGCCTTCATAATCCTATCTTATAAACTTTACTAAGTTTGTTTTACTCTTATAATAACTAAATAAGCTTAACTTATTTTTAACGTTATACTAATTATAAACATATATGGCTTAATAGACCTAATAAATATAAGGAAGGCTTAACTTAAAGAAATAAAACATAATAAAGACTTTTAACGAGCGTTAGTAGCTTAACCGCGACGTATCTACTTATAGATTTACCATTATTATAATATCATCTCACTTAATAAGCTGACTTAAGTATAAATGCCACTTCCGCTGCTTCGACGCGCTGTCTCGCATAGCATCTACGTTATTTTCTATGCCAGCAATCATTTTCTTCTTCACGGACGCAAAAGTTTATACTTCGTAGATGCGCTGGCCGCGTCGTCTTTTATGCTTCATGTTATTATCTTGCTCGAATATAACGTCCGCGAATCCTCGTAAGGCTATATTAACTATAGCAAGAGTTCCTCTTCCTTATAAGGCGAGCTTAAACAAGTTCTTTAACTTTAACCCTTTTAACTTCGATTCCAACTTTCCTTCGCTTAAGAAGTTATATGAACTTATTAATAAGAAAAGGCGTAACGAAGAAAGGCTGAAACTAAAGCCCCGTTCTTCCTATCACTGTTCTCTCCCTCGTCGACGTTAATCTGCCCAACTTAGAGACTTAAGAAAGAGTTTAAGCTAATCTCATGGTATTCGGCGTTCCACTTAAATTAAGGCGAAGAAGGATGCGCTATGTGCAGAACAAAATAGTGTAAGCTACTATATAAAATGAATAGAGGTTAGAAAGATCGTTCACATTATATCCCTTAAAGATAATATCACTATTCTTACCCTTCTCCTAGTAAAGGAAGACTAATGCTTTATCACCTTTTAGCTGAACTCTAACTAGAACTATAAAGTTTATGTCATTAAATAATATTCCTTAATATATTAATATTCTAAAAGTACTCCTTTAAGAATTAGCATCCTTATTAACTTAGTAAGCCAGTCACTTATCACTTTAAGTTACTATTATCGTTTCAGGGTTAAGGATTAGTGTCTTACTTCTTCAGGTACTTTAAGATAATTCCGCTTTATAATCGAGCCCACGTCTCTTTTTAATGGGAGAGCTAGAGTTAAGCTATTTACCTTTAACAACGTGCTTACGTTTCTTTATAGCTAAAGTGATGAATGAAAAGACATACCGCAGATTATCTAACAACAATAGATATTAATGGTAAGTCAGAGCAGATCCACAAGGTCAATCAATGTAGGGATCCAGAAAAAGCCTCCCTGCATAAGGTACCTTAATTAGTTCCATTTTTATCTGCGGCAACTATAGCCGGGGCGGCGGAATGAGGCTCCACAACTGCGCCGCAGTCAGCACACCACGCACACCCTCTACACAGGACGCACACCCTCTACACAGGACGCACACCCTCTACACAGGACGCACACCCTCTACACAGGACGCACACCCTCTACACAGGACGCACACCCTCTACACAGGTCAAAGCC
>MU854066.1:0-24910 GCA_033297225.1 Diplogelasinospora grovesii | reverse complement strand
CCATGGCTTCCTATTGGCCAGATCCACTGCTTCCACGCAGTCAATGGGTCTTCCTTTCCTGGGCGCCTCACTGCTTACTCCGGTCAATCCAACAGTTGCCCTAATCTACTAAGTTATAGTAGGTAGATTATTAATACCTCCTTATATTTATCCTTTATACTATACATATCCCTTATTAACTCACTTTAAGCATGTCTCATAGGCTTATGCCTCTTAGCACCTTACTAAGGACCTTAACGTCAGATGATGATGATTATAACGAGTCTAATATTATAGATTAATCTAGCGTTATAAACCAATCTAAAATCATAAACTAATCGGAAGTGGAACAACTTAATGTCACCACGTGATTTAAGAGCAAGAAGCCTCATTAGGACCTCCTAGAAAATACATGGTAGTTACTTTATTAATTTGAAACTAGTATCCTTTATAAATCTCATAATCCACATGCTTCACGCGAATTACGCACACTTAGTGCCCAGCCACCCTTAAGGAAACTCTTAACTAGTCTTCCACTAAGCTCGTTAATAAATGTCGCTGAGTTACTAACTAAACCTTTAAGGATAAGTAATAACGCGGAAACAATTAAGTACTTAAAGGAAGCTATAAACTTATATATAGGTTACATAATAGCTAGTATATATAGGATTATTAACGGCCCGTATAGCTAAGATAATTACATAATGAATATAGAATGAAGGATTAACGAGGAAATAAAGGACATTAAAGCCCGCATTAACTCACTTAATTATAACATAAAGGTGATTAAGAAAAACCTACATAACTAAGGAGTTATACTAATAGACTCTTATCGGGAACTCTTTAAGCAACTTCGCGACCACATTACCTTATAAACAGAAATGAACGCTAATATCCATAATTAACTTGAGAACTAAAAAGTTTAATAAGTTAAGGCTATAAAAGACCTTAATATTTGGCTTAACTAGCAGGCGGAGAAAATAAAATAACAGCTCGAGACCTAAATACTTATATTATTTAAGATAGCTAAAAGCTAAACTAATATATAAATAACCTAACCTTAATAATGGATCAGCGGCTCTCTAGTTTAAATGTAAAGATCGATAATAATACACTCATTATTAATAATATAGTAAGTGTTATAAACTCACATAAATTATTAACGGAGTTAATAAAGTGGAAACTCGACCTTATTACAATAACACCCGCTGTCCAGAATAACTCGGCCGCAACCACGGCCCCGCTAACGACACTAGCAAAGTTATCGACTACTACTAACCTAAATAATCAGTAACGCGATCTTTATAAAGAATTTCACTGCCTTAAAGAAGATAAATAACGTTAAAAACATTAAGAACTAAAGTATAAGAAGAGTTAAACCATCGAAGTAAAAAATATAAGGGCACTTATACTTATCGGCGTATCTATTAAGTTATTAAACTTACCTTTTAAGGAAAATGATATTTATACCCCCTTAAGTTCTTAACTAAGCCTTTATTAGGTAGTGAACTTAAGGTTCCTTATTTACTACTCCTTAACATTAATCGTGTTTTATTTCCACTCTCCTACTATGACCGGGAGCTGCAAGGTATTATTTATATAAGATGTAAAATATAGTATATCAATGATTTCATTTACTTTAGTCTCGGTTAATACCGGCGCTTTAACGGTTTAAAGAAGGTTTAAATACTTTACTTAAATGGTTATAACGATGTTAAAGACCTTATAATGAAACTAGTTACCGGCGTTTGCCTTTAATGTAAGCTGCTAGCTTCGATAATTAAGTAGATATACTAGCTTACTTAATCAGAGCTCGTCGTCCTCCTATAAAGAGAGAAATGGGTTAAAGTTAGTAATAACGTAGCCGTTATTCTAAACCTAAGTTTAAATATGAAACTTAGTAATAGCTAAATATTTATCTTATTACTTTTTACGAGAATCCATATAGTACCTTATGTCTTATATAAGGTTACTTAAGTATTTATCGAGTAAGGACCTTATAGTGCTTCCTTCCTTAACTTAATAATAAATATAAGGCTTTCTCTTTAGCCCATTTCTTCTTTGAACCGTTATAGTTAAGAAGCTAAAGCTAACTTAAGACGCGGAATTCGATAACGAGAAGAGAATATATCGGAAGCTTAAGCTACTTTAAAGACACGTTATCCCGATCTTTTATAAAGAAAGTAACTACGATAAGATGCATGCCTTCCTCTTATCCGATGTCAATAGTATATCTCTTTATGCAAACTAGCTTTAAAGGTGATTCTTATGCTTAATGTCGAGCCGGTGGATTAGAACCTTAAAAACTATTATCTTATTAAAGATATGGTATTTATTCTTAACTTTAAAGATACTATTAAGGTAAACTTAACGCAGGTAAGAGAGCTAGTAAACGCCGTTGCTAATAGTGTGGCTTACTAAATAGTCTTTTACTATAAAAATAATAGCCATTAAAGGGTATTAATTCTAGCCGTAAAGCATGAGACACTTATACTTAAAAGGTTACTTAAGGATGCATTACTTATGCGACGCATTATAAGACCAGCCTCCTTATAAGCTATATATTAGCGGTCCTCTATATCAGTTAATAATTCTACACTATTTACCCCCATTACTTTAACATTCTTTAATAAGTTAAAGATATTATCTTTAATAGAAAGCTAAAATATTTTAATTAAACCTTCTCAATTAACTTCTTAATAGGAAGTTTACCGCTTGGATTCACTGTAACTTAACTAACATTAATAAATATACTTATTTACGACGTTAACTAAGGGAACAAACCTACTAACTAAATATCTCGCCTTTTTAACACGTCTTTTAACACGTCTTTTAACACGTCTTTTAACACGTCTTTTAACACGTCTTTTAACTTCCTTCTTCTATTCTTTAAAGACTGATTAGCTATTTTCTAAAAGCTCATCTCGCTCTGCCCCCTTTACTTTCCGGTTTAAGGTTTTAGCTTAACGAAGCTAGTCTTAACGTAAATATCCTTAATACTGAGTACTATTATTTACCTTAGTTAGACTTCTGAGCAGATAGTTAGTTATAACGATATCATTTAAGTAAGTGAGGATAGTATTTTTAATCAATTTAAACATACTAAATTATTCCATTACTTTAACTAAAATGTTATTACTTACGCGACTATTATATAGAAGAGCTTATTTTATAGTAAGGGTATCGTTTAAGTGGGGGAGGTTAATATGCTCTTAAGCAAGTATCGGTTTAAATAGACTAAGCTATTTCATTACTTTATTTAAAGTCTATAACTAGTTACCACCCTTAATTAAGGGAGTATTATACGTAATAAGGAATAACATTCTGCTGGGTAAGAAGGTATTAAAGGACAGAAGAGGAGATTATAGCCCATATTAAATAATATAGCGTTATATAGCTAATAACTTAAGCTTAGTGTTTTTAACCTTCTTAACGTCCTTTTTTATAACTTATGCATTTAAGGGTTTCTTTTTAACTAAATAAGCAGATTACTGCCTTTAACTTATTTAAACTCTTACGAAACTATTTCTTACGTATTTTATACTAATGATGCTCTTATACTTTAACTAATATAGCATTTAGTTACTATTAAGGACGCTTATTAAAATGATAAGTAAAGCCGCCGAATTGCTTTTTACTGGACTGCATTAGAGCTCTTACGTTCTAAGAACTTAAATAGCTACCTTCGTATCCATAGCATATATCTTTCTTCTGCTATTATAAAGCTTAATAATACCCCTAATCTCTCTTACGTAAGGTTTTATATATATATTATTAAACTTTACATATATAGTGGGTAACGCGCTTAAGTAAATAGTAAGGTGGTGTAAGGCTAGCTACTGAACTTTATCGATAAGGAGGCTACCTTTTAAAAATTAATGTTATTAAAACTGCACGAGAGAGAATAGAGTTAAGCATTTAAAGTTATAGCGAGGTATTAATATATTAGGTTAAGTATGTAAGTTTATATAAAAATTTATTTAATAAGCATAGCCTCTTAAATTATATAATTTACGTTTATTTATTAAACTCTTCGCTTTCCTTTTTCTTAAAATTTCCACCTATCTTATATTTTCCCTTCTTCCCCTTTCATCTTACTTAAGCATAATACCAACGGTGCTTATATAGATCGTTAACACGGTAGTAATACTTTAAATGGTGCATTTTAATAACTTAAAGTACCCGTTTATAATAATTACCTAATAAGAGATATTAGTTATAATAACCTTAAGTTTTATAATATACTAAACCACTCGGATCGCTACTTAATTCATTTTAATATAAGCCTTCATCCTAAGTACTATTTATCTTAACTCTACATTTTGGTTCTTACCCTATATTTCCCAACTTCTATTAACTTTAGTAACTATTTTATAAAGAGATAAGGTCTATTATATATTAGTGCCTCGTTTAATGTTAATAAGGTAGTGTAATAGTTAAAACTCGAACTTAAGATCTAAATGAGTAGGTATTATTAAGTAAAAAGGATATCTAATCCTATAATAAATATAATGATAATAATCTCAGTGATTAACGTTTAAGGGGGAGAAAGACGAGTTATTTAGTAACTGTTAGAAAGGGGGGGAAGTTTAAAAATAAAGGGAAGTGAAGTAATTTTTATAGTTAATTAAGTGTTTTAAAGGGTTATCCCTTTAACGTATTCTTCGCTGTAAATAAGCTTAAAGGATAATAAGTGTTAAGGATAAAGTAATAATCACTCCGATAAGGCTAATAATAGCTTCATTTAAAAGCTCCATTCCGAATTAAGTTATATACTCTACTTAGCAATAAGATTGAGGTTATTAATTATTAAAGTATTCTTCTGTTTTATAGTTAAAGAAATAATAAGAAAAGAGATTATACCATTCAGTTTTACTAGCTTACCTAATTCGTTTTAAAGATAGTAGCTAATAAGATTAATAAGCTCTTACCTAAAGATTTTTAAGTTAACTGTAAATGATTATAAAGGTGCTATAGTACGATTTTATAAAGGATAAAGGGTTGTGCTGAGGGAGAAGATGTTCTTTCACTTTAATGCGATAAAGGACGAAGACGTTAAGTGAGAACGAAGTTTAAAAACTAGTTATAGCTACATAGATGCTTAAGATGTTACTTTTAAAGACTTATCTCGGCTGGCGAAAAGAGGTAAACACTAAGCATTCTAAGTATCTAACGTGATTCACGTAAAGTAGCTGGTAAGCAAACCCGATATTAACGCGCTTACACGTGATTTTTAAGCTAAGCCATTATAAGTAACTATAAGGCTCCACTGTCAGCATTAAGAAGATCTTTTTTAAGATCAGTCGGGTGATAAATATACAGCGACTTAAGATTAAGTTAAAAGCGTGCTTCCACTTTAACGAACTTAAATATAAGACGTTAAGAAGTTGATAAGGGCTCTTATGCGAATATAAACATCCTATAATATCATACAATTTATAATAATTACTTACTTACTAAAAGCTGATAAGATAACATTAGTAAGGAAGAAGTTAAAAAAGAAGAAAAAAAATAATTAAAGTAAGATAAAGGAGCCAGTTTATTTTACTAACGGCAATCCCGTATTTAAAGACAGCTTAATAGGGCTAAAGTCTCTTAAAAGCCATTTAACGTAGTCCGTTTTAATAGTCGTTACCTGATTATCGATGCTACTGCCGATTTAATCATAATCGGCATCCGCAGCTTATTAAATCACTTTAAATTTAAATGCATGTAAGTAAGTATATGCGACTCTTACCACATAGCCTAAGATATATAAGTACCTTATAATTAATGAAAGGAAAAGAAAAATGCGAGAAAAAAAGTAATTACTAGCTTCTTTAATAAGGTTTTATAGTAATAAGTAAAAAAGTAGTATAAAGTACACCGTAAATGCTATATTTTAATCCTTTAATTAATCCATTATAATTTCCCCTTACATACTTTAATTAATAGTATTTCTTTATTACGTTAAGTGTATTTATAAATTTTTTTCAGTAGCTATAAGCAGCTATGTTTAATTCTAACTACAACTAGGTTAATTTTAAAGCTTTAAAGCAGCGTAGTATAACTTATGAAAAATAAAGCACTTTACATTTAAAAAAAGATGCTTTATTAAATTTATATAAATAGTAAAGCTTTAATGTATATACTACACTTTTTTACATCGTAAAAAGAAAGCTATTTACTTTACAACTCATAGTTAAAGAGGGCGTATTTAAGGATTATAATAGATTAATTAAGGGATTAATATATAGCGTTTACGGAGTATACGAGGTCATGTTATGTAACAGGAACGCACTAACTTAGCTGATAGGTACGGTAATAGATCGCTACTGCTATAATGTAAAGACGTTAAAGCCAGATTATTAGCTAGCAATGCTCCATCGTAATAGCTACACTTATTAGCGACTATTATTATCATTTATACTCATAGTACGGAGTAGCATTTAAAACATTAACCTACATTATATACGCTATTATAATAAAGCTATTAGTAAGTATAAGCACCTAATGTTTAAAGAGCGTAAAATACACGCTTTAATAAAGCGGGTTCTTACGTGCTTGCTCGAGAATTATAAAGGCTCTGCTCGCATTTTAACTACTTTTGCATTTATAAGAGTGCGTGCTATCTTAAAATAGACTATAGCTACTTCGTAGCTTACATCGTAACTATATAACTATTTCAGCTAATAACCTTAATCTTAACGTCTTTATACTATAATTACTAATAGCGATCTATTACTATATATATAGCTTTATTAGTAATAAGGTAGGTTATAAGTGGTTCTTATATTAAGTCTTCTTAATAGCTTTAGATTTCATAATAATAAGGTAACGAGTACTAATAATATCTTACGTTTATTATTAACGAGGTAGCCGGTCTTTATAGTAATTATAGTTTTGAGCGATCCTATAAGATTCTTTTTAAAACTAATTAAATTTAACTAAAGTACAGTAATTATATATAAGAAACTATACTATACTATTTAACATGCTTAATATTATTAAGTACCTTTATTCTTATTTAAATATATCCTGATAATATAGTCTTTATAAAGGGTGAATGGAGGTCGGAGATGCTTTAATATAAATGTATTTTTTATGTTCGCTTATTAACCTTTAGCTTTAATAATAGTCCTAAATAAATTAATAGTATATTAAGTCGTTAAAACTACTTTATACCTTTTTAACTCGGGTTTCTTAATAAGTATAACCCGGAGTAATTACTAGTGTTAATAAATAACTAGGTCCTATATACCTTTCTATTTAAATAGCTTTATAATAACTTTACGTTCCTTTTAGTCTATCTTAAGTGTAAAGATTAATTAAAGAAAACTCTTATAAAGGCACTTTATATAACATTATAATGTTATTAAAGTGGGTGGAGCTTAAATAAAGCGACGAAGCTAGGTATAAGGAAGCTAGAAGGTAAATTAAGCATAAGAGAGTAAGTATCTCTATAACTAGTGTTTACGAAAATAGTAAATAACTATTTAATAACTATTAGGATTAAGTATTAAGTAGGGTGAGAAAGAGAAACGTATAAGTAAACATATAGGCGATTAATATTCTTTAGTTCCTTCGGCGTATTATTCTTTAGCGTGTCATTCCTCGGCGTGTTATTCCTTAGCGTGTCATTCCTTAACGTGTTATTCCTTAACGTGTCATTCCTTAGTAATAAGCTTATATAACTATAGCTATTAGGGGCACTGTAATAAGCACCCCAATTAGGGCAATAATAGCTTTATTTAATACTTTTATTAATATATTTAATAAATGATATTTACGTAATTTAATATCGAGCTCATCGGTTATAAGTTCTGCTTTAAGGGAGTGATAAGCTTAATAAAGAGAGATATATTTATATAAGCTAAGTTAATGTAAAGTTTTAATAAGGTAATAGTTATAATCGATAAGGCTCGATTATAAACCTCTTAGTAGCTAAAAAGATTATAAAGTAAAGGAGACTAAGTAAGAATAAGAATAAGATAATAAAGACTTTACTTAATTAAAGGGACTTATAAAAAGAAATTATAAAGTAAGTAAACTAAGCAACCTATCTTATAAATATTAGACTAGAGTTATTTATTTTTAACTATTGCCTATAATTTGCTAAGAAGTTTTAGCTCTTATTAATAAGGTATAACCAGCAATCAGAGAACTAAAACTTATAAGATTATATCCCAGAAGTTACACTACATAGTTAAGGGGAACTTATACTTACACACTATACACTTATTTACGCTGATTCTTATATTTCTTATAAGGTTTAGAATTAAGGTTATTAGCGTTAACTAGGGTTAAAACTTAATTAATTATTTTATAAGGAGCTTAAGTTATTTATAGTCTAGTTATTATTCTTAAAGCGATCCGTTCTAGGCACAGCTTTATAACGGAACTGTGTTACTACTTATGCTGCCACCCGTAGATCTTTATCCACTTATAGTAGCTTATATGCTTATAATATATAATACTATAAGCTATAAAGATGGTAAATCTTACGCATTTACTAGCATGTATATAAGGGATATAAACGTAAAAATTATTTATGCTTATAATAAGAATTCTTTAATATGCAGCTACTGAAAGAGGAATGCCCCTTAATTTAAAGCGTAAGAGCCGCATTACGCGTAGCTAACTTTCTCTCTTAATAATAGTAAACATTTTAAAATAATTAATGTTCCACACACTAACCTTATGTCATTTAAATAGCATTTAAAAGTTTAATACGTAAAAAAGCATTCCTATAACCTTCTGCCGTAACCTCCTAATCATCGTTATAATCCCATTTACACTATTTTATTAATAATTAATAAACTTATACTTATCCGCATTTCCTTCTTACTTAACCACGCGCGTAAATGCTTTATCACCATTATTGATTTATTAGTTTATTAATTGCAGTTAGACTAAGATATAATTATATATCTCGCCTTTTCTTATCTTAACTATACACTTTAATCCTTAAAAGTTCATTAGTTTTTAACTTTAAGCCTTACGCGAGAGAGCTAGTAAGGGGCTAAAGCTAACTGAATTATTTAAAAATTATTAAGGATTAAGGCGAGAGAAAACAGAACTAGAGATATTATTATTGCTTTCATGTTAACCTTTCTATTTTAATGTAAATATTAAAGGAGAACCTCAAGTAGCTAGACTCTTTAGTTAGCTAACACATAGATCAGTGTGTGAGAAAAAGCATGAAGTGGGGGAATTCACTATACTAATGAACTTTTATAAGTATATATTTAACCTTTTAAGCGTGAATAAGTGTACTTTCTTAGCACGACCCATAATATAACTAGTTTACTTTTAAGCCACCTATAACCGTGCGTCACTTATAAAAAGGCTATCATTTTAATACTACTTTTATAACTTAAAAAAGCGTTTAAGAAATTAGAGAAAAATTAAGGATATTAAAGAATACTTAAAGATATGTTTTAAATAGCTTTATTAATTTTAATATCGCTTAAAGCTTAATAGGCAGCTACATATATTTACGGCTATAATGTGAAATGGTTATAAAGCTAGTTTATTAAGAGCGCTTTTTTTTTAAGTGACTGCATATATTAAAAAGTGGAACTTTTAAGTTTCGCGTAAACTGATTAACTATTAAACCCTATCATTAAGAAAGTATATTTAGTCACGCTTAAAGGGATTATAATGTACATATACTTACGTAACAGCTATTAAAAATGTTACCGATTAAAGCCTCTTAAACAGGACCTATAACTTATATAAAGTACCCCGCAATCCATAACCCGGTGGTTACCGCTTAAAGTGGCTTAACCTGGAAGGCTCCATTAATAAACAAATATAAACTAATAAACGGCTTTAGTAAACCTTAAGTATTTTAAGTGTACCATATATTATTAAGAGCATTACCACCTATAATAGCTAGCTTATTAACAGGCGCTACGCGGAGACGTAAGCTAAATAGCCTATAGCGTTAAGGTACTAAGTCTTACGAATGCTACTCGGTGTAATAAGCGCGACTACCCTTTTCTCATTATATGTACCTTAATAATAGAGCTTATAATGATAACTAGTTAAAGTAAAGCCTGGCTAAGGTAGAACGAGATAATAATCACACTAGTTTTAATAAGTTTTAAAGGTTAAAGAAATTTAACGCGATATTTCTTAGTTACTAATATACTATCTTAGTTGCTAATGTATATATATATATATATTTAACAACTTATAAAGAGCATCTAATTACGTGGTTTAATAGTTTACTAATTAATTACTGCACTATATATAGTACCTTTAATTACTGCTAGTCGAGAGATAGGTGGTTATACGAGGTTATTTAATAAGGTAGTTTACTCCATAATAAGGTTAAGTTATAAATATTCTTAAGGATCTTTAATATGGTATCCCGTCCTTATAAAATAGGTCTTATTATTCATGGTTAGGTCGAGAATAAGTAAACATTATTTCTTAATTCTTATTAAAACCTCGCGTTTAATTAAGGTATATAAGAAAGCTTAATGCTATAATATAGGCTATTTTATCCTTATAATATTTTAAAAAGAAAAATATCGAAGTCTTAATATAAGGTATCAGCCCGGAATTTTTACAGTCGAACTAAATAAATTAACTAACCTATCACTTAGTTATTAAACTTTATATTATTCCGTTGCTTTAAATTCCATTCTTAATAGGACCTTATGCTCGAAGTCCATTATAAACCTTAAACTATATAAAGCTAGTTTTTAAACGTCCATTATCTAAATACCGGTCCCCGAAAAATCCTTTTATCCTATATATCCCTTATCTATACGCCCTTTATCTTAAACAGCTATTAAGTTATGCTCCATTAACCTATATACCCTTTATCTTATATACCTTTCATCTTATATATAACTAAGTATCTAACCCTTTTCTTTCTTCTTTCTTTCTCCCTTGCTCTTAAAGAGTGTCTTTACATATTATAAGCATCGTCTTCTTATATGATAGGCTTTTATATAGAACCTATTATATAAGAAGATAATGCTTATAATATGAAGAGACATACTTATATTTATCCCTTACCACCCGGTATCTTATACTAACTCGTAGTTACATTATAATTATACTTTAACCTTACTAGTCATTGTAATCCCATTTACGCCGGTCTCGATAACTTTATATTTATTTACGTTTCCTTCTCCTTTAGCTGCACGCGTATACGCCTTATTGCTTCTATTATATCCGTTAATTCTAACCACTCTTTCACACTCTTTAAGTTAAAAGGAACATACTTATTACATAAAACCTTAAGGTTAAAATCGCTTAAGATCTCCTTATCTTCCGAGTTAAGCTTATATACCTACTTATCTTTTAAGAGTAGAGCCTTAAGCATCTCCTTATCGAGTAGCTCCTCCTCCATTATTTTTTATCTTATAGTCTTAAATTCCCCCTTTTTAATTATTAACTTCTTTAACTACCGCTTAATATCTATACTTAATAATAACTCCTCTTTAATCGTATCTTTAATAACGAGCTAATAAACTATTATTAGCCTTATTTGCCCGATGCGATAATATCTGTCTTAAGCTTATAAATCTTGTTACGAATTCTAGTCGCTATTAAAAAGGATAATCATATTGGCGCTAATGAAGTTAATACCTTACTTACTTACATGGGTTAATAGAAGAAAGACCTTAATCTTAAGGTTTATGTTAAACTCTTTAATTTATACTCTTTAATCATTTTAAGTAATACCCCCATTGATCTAACAGACCTTTCATTTTCGTAGCTTATGGCAATAGTCTTCGAGGATATTTAACTACGTCTTAAACTAAGAAAAGATTAGGACCTTATAGTTTTTTTTAAATAATGCCGGCAGTAAACGGTTTAAGAGAAGCATTTTACCGGAAGTAGTTATAATGCTCTTATCGATAAGTAAATCATTATCATTCGCTTAAAGGTTATAAAAGTTATAAAGACTATTATAAACTAACCGGAGCTAAAAGAGAGGATTCCTTAACTTCTTATTAAAGATCTCTCGCTTCGTAAGCTTTAACGTCTTTACCTGCTTAAATTCCTTAAGATCGACCATGCTTTTAGCCTTTTACGAGCCGTCCTTAATTAATTACTCAGTAAGCTTAACCTCGAACTCATTATCATTAAGCATATTATTATCCGAGTTCGCTTCCTTATATGTCTGCCTTCCTTTAAGTGAATAACTATAAGCGCTTATTAATGTTAATACTTAACTTAACTTAATGCTTTTTAAAACTAGTAATAATGCATTAAGTAGACTTTTCCGCTTCGAGTCTAATTTAGTTGGAGTAGTAACTAGCTTTAAAGACTGCTTAACCGCTGCCGTGGTGGCTTTTAGCGGCCGTTCGCGTCCACCCTTTAACTAGCTCATTATAAGAGAGAATGCATTCTTAGCTATAAGTACTACTTTCTTCTTTAAAAGGCTATCTTTAGTCACTGTTAACGTCGATAAACTATTTATATTAACTTCTATCTTTATTACGCTACTCGACCTTAATAACCGAGGACTAGCTCTTTACGATAAGGTGATACTATTAAGTATGCCATATTAACATTTCATTAAACTAAAAGAAAGGAATTACATCTCATCGGTTAAGTTTAAGATGTATGTCAATTTATCCTATATTATAAGTAGGTAATCGAGAATAGCCCTCTTTAGGTATATGCTTCAGCATTAATATTTAGCTCGGCTAATAATATAATAAGGAATCAGTATAAAAAGGAGGAACCGAAATAGATTCTTATAATACTAACTATGGAAGATAATTAAAGTACATGCTTATAAACGCTTAAGGAGTATAGTAGTTTGGTTAAGCTATTAAAGTTTAATTAATTTTATAGCTTAGTTACACGATGCGACGCGGCTCGCATTAGCGTTAAGCAATAAGATGGTTAAGATTTAGGATCTAATAACGAGCTAGTGTCTATCAACGCTTAAGTGTCATTGAAGTTTAATTAATTCTATGGCTTAGTTACACGATATGACGCGGCTCGCATCGACGTCGAATAATAAGATGGTTAAGATCTAGGATCTAGCAATGGGCTAGTATTTATCGACGTTTAAAAGCTATCGAAGTTTAATCTAGTTTATAGCCTGGTCACACGATGCAACGTGGCTCGCATTAGCGTCGAACAATAAGATGGTTAAGATCTAGGATTTAATGATAGGCTAGTGTTTATCGACGCTTTAACGTAGTGGTCGAAATAATAGTTATCTTTAATTTAATAAATTTAACTCTAGCTATTTACATACCGAACTTAGCACGCTTAACTTATAACCTACTCTAATTCTTATAGCTTCGGCTATTACCTCTCTTAACTATTTAGCTTCTTTACCTTAACATATAAGGTATAGCTTAAATAGTAATGATACTTAAATTATATATTAGGGATAAAATCTATTATAGCTACTACCTAAGTATCAGCTATCTTTCTCGGCTGCGTTTAAAATAGCTATAGTAATTAGATATTCTTTAGGATACGTTTTGATCTTAAAGTTCTTAGAAGTTAATCTCGTATCATAGTAAGAAGTATATTCCTTTTCACTTAGCATTTTTCTCTCTTTTTTTTCTTTTATAGCATGCTATGAGAAGGGTTTAGGAGGACGGGTTATTTTATAGTCCTTTAGCTAAATTCTAATACTTTCAAGACGTTTCTTCACCCCTTTTAAACATTCTTACGTAAGGCTAAATAATAAAATATTTTATTTAACTTAGAAAGTAAGAACTTGTCTTATAATAATTATATCTCAGATCTGCTCGTGCTGCGAGGATATAAGATTTGCTACTATATTATAAGTAATTAAGAGAAACTTAAAGGCAACCATTATTATGTTAAGATTAGCGAAGCATCGTATCTTTAATGATAAAGAGGGCGAGGCTTATAAAGTAGTCCTTATACTATCATCGCTTCATTATGCAGCTATCTTATATAAGAAAAGCATATATTTTCGTTTAATAAGCTAAAATATATTAGTAAGAGATCGAACATCTTTATACGAGGTGTGTTAATCTTGCTTATTATATAAGGAGTAACGGAAGTAATTATTAATTTAAAAGTAATAGTTATTTTAAAATAAACTAAAATATAAATCCTAACGTAAATTAGCATTCTTTAAGGGTGTTAAGGTATCTTTATAGCTTACTAAAGATAAGGATATGCGTAAAGGTATTATTTCTTAATCAGGAGCTCTTTTTACATACTTAAAGCTTTTTATCCTTAGTAACTTAATTAAGTTAAATAAGCTTTAAACCGAAGAGGGAACCTATTTAAAGTTATTCGAAATTAAAAATAAATATCTCACTTATTATTCTACTTTATATATATTAATAAGTTCATATTACTAATTTAGTTACCGAGATAATTCCGTGGAGTATTCTTAATAAGTAAGACTGATCTCTCTTAAGTAATTTCATAACTTAAACAATGCCTTAACGTTTATATTAACTTACTGTATTTAATTATCCTTATAATATTAAGTAAAACGTTATTAAACTTAAACTGGGATCTATTCTTTATCTTAAGCTAAGTAAACTTATGAGAGTAAGTTAAAGATTAAAAGATTTAAGTACCTTACCTACCTTAAAGGTACGTGAGTGTCGGGACTAAACACCTTTAATTAGCATTTAAGGTAAAGAGATTATAAAGCTTAAATATTTATTCCGACTGAAGTCGAGCAACCTCCTTTAACAATACTCGGTTAAGTCTATTAATATATATCTTAATTACGTGCCTTCTTTCTCTACCGCTTGCTGAGGGTAGATAAGTTATTACATACCTCGTCGACATTACCGCGGCGAGGTGGTAGAAGGTTGATGTTAAGTTTAACTACTGAGGATTTCGCCTTTAAACTTTTATAAGACCTTTTAAACTCTTCTGTTATAGTCCACTCCTGCTCCATTTACTACTAAAGCTCGGCAGCTATAGTAACGTACCTTACGTAGTCTTTACTAAGATCATTAATAACTTGGTCTTTATCATTTATTATAATCTCCTTACGGGAGATCTTAGCCTCCCACTCGCTTATCTTTTAAGCTAGAAGCTTTAACACCTATTAGTTCTTAGAGATCTGCTCTTAAAGTGCTTGATTAAGCAAGTTATACTCTTCTTATAACTGAATAAGGCTTTAGGTTTTAGAATTATATAATAATTATAGTCTCTTATATTCCTCTATTAAACTCTCATTCTTTCACGTTAAATGAAAGTTCTCTAACTAAGAATCCGTAAGGGTAGCCTTAAAGTCAGTAAGGGTTTACCGCGTAGCCGTAACGATGTTACTAGTAAGCTATAAGTCATAATCATTACCCTTCGTGAACTTATCTTATAGTGCTAAGTGTTAGAAACGTCGCATTTACTTAAGGTTTTAACACATAATTCCTTATAGGTCTTACTATTATATTAAGTTAATACGCTTTATTAAGCGTTAAGATCTTAAAATTTTAAGTTCGAAGATTTTATTAATCACATCGCATTCTATCGGATTACAGTATGAGCACTTTATAGCCTATATAAGATTTCTACGGAGTAGCCTGTTCTAAACCCACGACTCTCAGTGCTATTTTCAAAAGGTGGTTAAAAACGGCGCCATGGTTTATCTTAGCTTTAATAAGATTCGTTAAGCTAATGCATAACCAAGCTAATTATAGTCCAGTAAACGCACACTCAGCTAAGCAGATATATAATAAGCGATTCTTTAAATAACACTAACTTCACATTCTAATATCTGCATGTTTAATTATTTCTCCCGTTTACTTACTGCAATATCCTTAAGAACTTACTTTACGTAAATTATAAAAGATATAATAAAGAGGACTTTTCGGTCATCCTATTCCATTACGGTGCGAGAGTTATTTTCTGATTTATTTACAGCAGTCTTCTAAAGGAATATACTCCTCTCTTTAATACCTTTATGCACATTAGAATCGCGTTATCGATAATTAACTCCTTACCTTATCCTTATTAACATAGGTTTATAAGTGATATTCCTTTATAGTGCTTAAAAAGTAGGGAATAAAGCATATCATTATGTTAGTTAGTGATAAGTGCTAATCTTAATTAATTAAACCCATTATAATAATCAATCAGTTAAGCGCATAAGATCCTACTTAAGAAGAATCCTAGTTACGTAAATTACTCTTCAGTGTCGACCCTCCTAATAAAGGCTACTTAGTTGTTAGCTTATTTAGTCACGCTCTTTTAACATAGCTTACTGGTTCTTTACCTTAAAAAACCATATGGTATTATAAATAAACTATCCTTCCCTATCCCACCTTTTCTACTGATTTTAACTATGCAATGTGACAATCCGGTGTCCACACTGCTAGGGAATAGACAATGGAACTTTAATGAGGTTAATAAGCGAAGCTCTTGCAATGCGTTGCACTTAGGTTCGGACATAAGACTGTAGATGATAGCTTAAGCACTTATATTAATTACTGTCGTGATAAAGGGAAACTATCTAAGTCACAGTCACGACCATTGTATATATACTTCTTAGATCACTCTAAATCACCACGATCCATCGTAAGCTCAGTGATCCTCCATACCTTAAATCACTCTGGATCACCTAGGCTCTCTGTGAGCCTAGTGATCCTCTACCGTGAGGATCACCTTAGATCACCCATGCTTTCCGTGATCCTAATGATCCACCGCTGATTGGTCCACACTAGCGGGGTTAAGCCCCACTAGCCTATTCTGCCCTATGTCATCTTTCCTAGCTTCCCGTTTAGCCGCCAGCCCCGCCTGGGCCTATCGTCCTACCGCCAGCTGCCTGCCGACTGCTAACCCTTTTAGATTCGTGACATGCAACCTAAGCACGCCGGCTTTAGAAACTAATATCACGGCGTTAGAACCCTAATACCATTACTTTTTTCGCTAACTCTAGGTGCTTTAATGGACACGAATGAGCACATTTAAACTGTCTCTATCTATAGCATTAAACCTAGAAACTAAGAGTTCGAGTTCCTAACCTCGACTATCCCACCACCCGTTAACTTATACCTAAGTTTATTAATAGCTTAGCCTTCAGCTTAGCTATGCGATAAGTTATTAAACTATCCATCTAATATAACGGGAGTAATAAGTTAGTTATACGTTATTAAGCAGGTAGTAGCGTAGTTTAAAGATCAGGAGGTGGTTAATAGAAAGAGAGTTAATACTTAACGTCGAAAGGTACCTTTAAATATATTAAGACCTCTCTACCCTGCTCCGCCGCGGAGCATAATAAAGCCGGAGGCCTTTATAGATTAAAGATTTATGTAAATAATTAGTAAACGTTAATTGGATCATTAAAAATAAAACCGTTTCACGCCGAGTAAGCAGTAAAACTATTAAAAGTTACGACTTACCGAGTGCATTAATATAGTAGCAATGAGTAAAAAGCGTGACCCTACACTTAGCACCACCCTCACCTAACACGCGTTTCCGCGACGCGTTTTTCTACCCTTATACTTTAATCCTTTATAACACTACTAATTCTTATCCGTTTAATGAGATATTCAGTATGCCATATAAGAAAGAGGGTCTCTTTACACCTGCAATTAAAGAGGTCTACATAAGTGCTACAGTTTAGGCTACTGCGCGCAAATACAGGCTGCTTTACTCTACGCTTCAAACCTAGCTCTAAGGCGTTTAACCTAAGGTTACTAGCTGCGTATGCGATTAGTGACTATCTCCTAATTAAGAAACCTTCCTCGATCACTAGATTATCCATGAGGAGGCTTATAGAAGAGCCCCAAATAGATCCTAAATGCGTAAAATAGCGTAAGCAATACTCGTAGGTGCTGGAGAATCTCGGGCTTTAAGCACGCGCTAGGTTAACCATTTTTTAACGCGTAACCCTTAAATTAAGACTAAATATTCGAATTTCTTAAAGCGAGCCCGCGTGCGAGGGTCTACTCAGGAGGCTTTTTCTGAGTTCTTTAATCTCTTAAAGCGAGTCTTATGTAAAAAGAGTATATTAGCTCGAAATATTAGTAATATAAATGAGCACGGTATATAGGAGGGCAAATCTCACGCGGGTATTATACTGGATACCTTACTAACTAGTCACGCGTACGTAACTACGTCTAACTTAACTTCCTAAGCCTCTATTATCGAGTATAGAACTATAGAAGGTAAGTGTTTAACGCCCTATATTATCTTTTAAGGCCAGAACCTTTAAGGCCAGTGGTTCTCTCGAGGCTATGAATTAAAGGCTAAACTCCCGAGCTAAAAGTACGATTACTTAACTACTAGCTAAAGTAACGTAATGATAGCCTTTAAATAGCTTAAAGAAATCTATTTTCTGGAAACATAGCTTAAAAACGCGTAAGAATAACGACTTCTCGTTCTTAACGAGCATTTTAATTACCTTATGGAGGACCTCCTCTTCTTAGCTTACTAGTTTAAGGTCCAGCTCCTCTTTTTACCTCTTTATACCTCTTATAAAACGCAGCCTCTCGATTAAAGCATATTTACCATAGTTAAGTAGTATTTCCATGCCAGAGCTAAGGAAATAGCTGATTTTACACTCTTCACACTTATTAATAAGCAACAGTTCTTAAGGCTCTATAAAAAAGCTACTATAAAGGGAGTAAGTACTCAGAACTTAATCTCTAGCTTCCGCTAAACTAGAATCTAACTTACGAATAAGTCTTAAATCTTAAATAACCTCGGAGGCAGTTATTAAACTTAAGCCCGCACCTGTTACTCTATCCTGGCTCCTTTAAATTACTACCACTGCAAAAGTTACTATCTAAGTCACTCTACGTAGGTTTAAGGATACTGAGCAGATAAAGCAGACTATATTACGCTAGTTAAGCGAGGTCTTAGTAGCTAGTTGGAGTATAAGGACTACGTTTCGTAAGCTATATAAGACTATGGATCTCTTACTTACCGAGAATGCTTACTTACGTAGTGAAATACGGCGTAAGGACATAGAAATTGAGTCACTACGCCCGCGCAGTAAGAAGAAAGTTAGAATTAGTAGTAATAAGTAGTTTGCACGCCTCCTAAAGATAATGACTATGAAAAACGAGTCCTTAAAGCCGCCCTGGTGGGAGGAAGAGGCATGCGCGGAGCTGACCATATAGCCGAAAATAATCACTCGGGCGTAGAATCTATTAAATACTGGGCTGAAGACTATATAGGTATATATAGAGGATTAATTACATATTTTTTTACACTTAAAAATAGCCTATTTTAAATGTTATAACCATTTTAGTGATGTGGGTAGATGTGTGGCAGCGTGCTAGGTTAAAGGTGGTACTAGGTATAAAGTTATATTATTTAAAAGAGATCGCAGTATATTATATAATCTACTTATAAGGGATTTAACTGATTTAATTTATATACAGTCTTATGTTTATGTAAAACTTCTTCTTCTTAAGTTTAATTTAGCTAACCTAAATCATCCTTTTCCACTCCTTAAACTAAGCTCCATAAGACTTAAGCTAATGCTATAACCTTCCTTCACGTACCTAACTAGTCATGCACTTAACTGATAATTATCCGCGGGGTATAAAGGGAGTGATATAATGTGGGATGTAAGAACCTTATATATATATATAGGGTGCTTTATTTAATTAAGTATAGTAATAATGTCCTTAATAATACATCCATTATAGCTATAAGGTTAGAAAAAAGATATAGTGCGAGTAAGTCAGAGTGCGAAAACACTGGAATTAACTGCAATTAGGTTACAGAACTATTACTTTAACCTGATAGTTTAAAATGCATAATAATTAGCGGAGAAATTAGCGAGCTTTACGCCCTTTATTTTATAAACTAACTTAACTACATAGTCAGATCTATATAATCATTAGCTGGTTAAGAGATAAGGTGGGAATTAGATTTCTAGTTAACTTTATTAGCTCTAAGTCCTACTATAAGCATAAAGAAGCTGACTTTAATATCTCCGTAACCACTAGCTATAATAATTTATCCCTCTTTACACTTTAATCTTAAGAGTTTAAAGAAACTTAGTCCAGACTTCCGTATTAAATGTCCCGTAAATAAGAACTCGTGTTATATATTCTATGTAAAAATGATGAGGAAGTGATCTTCGATAATAGTTCCTAGGAATTTTTAAGTTACAGCTATATAAGTACCCCGCCGATATATTAAAAGAGTCTTTATTAAATGATCGCAAGTTCTTTATCCAGAGCACTTAAAAAATAAACTTAAACCTTAAAAGATATACTTTATTACGCTAATGCACTATGAAACTTTATAGGAATAAAATATACTTAATATGTTAAGAAAATCTGATTACTGTTTTTTTTAACATCTTATAGTACATTCGATTAACGTTTTTAATAAGCGAGTGGAATATTTAAGTAAGCGGAATACTCTCCACTATATCGCGTATCTTATACCTTTAACTTTAAATTTCTTCATAATAAACCATAGTTTTAATTTCTAATAGAAGCAAGATTATTCTTACATTAAAGCTCTTAAAAAGAACGATACTCTTAATCTTCAAGCTGCAATAAAGATCTATAGCGTTAGCTTTACAACACTTAAAGCGCGACGTGATGGCTAGCTTGCGCGACGTGATATTCTAACTAATTCACGTAAACTTATAGATCTAAAAGAGGAGACAATAGTTTAATATATAATTAAGCTATTTACACATACATTTCCCTTTAAGTTATACTACGTGGAAGATATAACTAACTAACTGCTACGTGCTTATTTAGCGCTGGATATATTAAAAGCTTTAGCACACTCATTAATAAAGTAATAAGATAATGCTCGGGTGTTAAACTTACATTTAGTGGAGAAGCTTATAAGTGACTTTATAGTATTTAAACTGCTGCTATCATCTAGTTTAGATGGGATTATTACGCACGTATATTTAAGAGAAACCTCGTTTACTTTGGTATTTAAATAACATCATTAAGTGTAAATAGATCTATTACATGTAAATCTTTAAGAGAATCCACGTTCACTCCAGAACTAGCTATATTATTAAATCTAAATAAGACTATTATGCGCGTATTAAAAAAGCCATAATCTCTTCTAAGTAGCGAATACTTTACGTAAGGGTGGTTTTTTAATCATATACATTTTATCTTTCGACCATGATAAAGTACTTTACTTAAATCTTAATATATAAACATATAAAATTATATTTTAAATAAGAAAGAGGACTTACTACATGCTACACGTATTCTTTTTATTAGCTATAATATTTTCCTATAATTTCGGCAAATTAATAAGCTCGTTATAGCGCGTTAATGCCACTTTAAAGAGGACTTATTAACGAACTAAATGCCATTACATTTATGTTCTTAACATTAATACTGTATATCTTAACTATAATCTTATAATAAACTACCATAAATATTCGACATTAACGACATCATTTAATTTAGATCTTATATATATAAGAAAATTACTACTCTTATTAAAGTTAGTAATAACGTTTAAGCTAAATCTTATACGTATAAGAGAATTACTACTTTTATTAAATTTAACAACATCATTTAGTTTAAATCAGACTATTATATATATACTTAAGAGAGTTATTACTTTTATTAATAACATCATTCAGTTTATATAAAGCAATTATATATGTAAATTTAAGAGAATCCTTATTTACACTGCCTAATATAAGGTAGTAAAGATAATATTAGACCTAATAAAAGATGGTGTTACCGACTCTTAACATATATTTTAAAGCGGTTATAAGGATAAGTTGCCTAATAATGAAGAGAAAAGATTATTAAGGCTGAGAATTTATTAATGCTGAGGTGCTTATTATAGATTAGTACCGGCGATGTAAGGTGAAGCCTCTTTAACTTACGTAGTTTTATTAATTAGTTAAGATTAACTTATAGATCTCTCGATAATTATAATTAAAGTAGGAATAATGAATTTAAAGGGATAGTTAAGTTACTTTAACCACGTTAACACCCTAATTAGATAGCTATTCTTTATACTAACCTCGTAAGTAATACTCCTTTAATTTATAGCACCGTTTAAGCGGGCTTTCCCCCCACTCCTCGATAATCTAAGGGTAAGTTGCTAAGTAATCTGCGCTTCAGAATGAGGAGTCCCCTCAGGCTTAACACTTAGCTCCTGCCTTTAGCTTAGAGTTTACTGGTAAATGCACTTGCCTAGAGTCCCAAACTACGTGCAGCGGGAGTATAGCTAGCCTTTATCACATTTTAACTTACGTCGTTAATAAGGTATATAGACGAAGATTCTTCGATTATGTATTTAATCTTTACTTAAGCCTTCGCGGGCGCTACCACCGAGATCGTTGATAAAGAAGGTTTAAAAAGAGCTGATAAGCTTCTTTTAATTTATAATCATTAGTTAAGAGTTTATACTAGTATTATTTATACTTAAAGGCAGTTAATATATAAAATAAGCGAGAGGCTTTTAGTTAAAAACTCGTTAAGAAAGTACTAACTTATAAGGAATAAGCATTAGCTCGTTTTAAAGTAACTTATAACTAGCTTTTATTAAAATCTTAAAAAGCTAAGGTATAAGTACGAAAACGCTTTAATTAAGCTTTAAGGGGCTTTAATTTATAAGGTATAAAGAGTTTATAGAACATTAAGCATATATATAAAGCGGCTATACTTATACTTACTCTTTATACTATATTAATGACTTTATCTCGGTTTTTAAGGTTATGCCAGTCATCCTTACTATTATTATTCTTATATAAAGCAGCTATATTATTTAACCCCATATCCTGATCCGTTAACTCTCTTTTGCTTAATTACTTAAAGCCACCTTTCCTTGAAATTATCTTAATAAGTCTTACAACCAATCTAATTCCCGCTCCAGTAATGCCATAAGGGATATCCCCCCTGCCCTTTCTTTATGTAAATGCTCTTAAGTCCACCTTATTTAAGGTGTGTTTTTAACGCATTCATGCGCTTAAAACTAGATCCGTAATGCGTTAAAGGAGGTAAAGGGGAGGCCTTTTATTGCTTTAATAAGCTTATATGGCTTTTAAAGGCATGATGCTATAATGTCTTAACTATGCCTCGAACTAATATTATAAGCGTATTTTAAGAGATCTGTAAAGTTAGCAATGTTTATTATACATTAAATATAGTAACCTATAAGCAGTAATGATTGTTACTTAGCCACTTAAGGTGAGCTATATAAATAGAGCCATTAAGGGATTACTTTTACGCCTTAACCTCGACCTTAAATCACGTAACTTTATTATACACTTTAAAATATTATAGTTAAGCTTCATTAATGTAAGAGTAATAGCGAGGTCGAGGAAGTGTAAGGATTATAAGAATAACTAAATAAGTTATTTAGCTGCTTAAGGGTAAGTGATATAAATGGAGCTATTAGGAGATAGCTATTAAGCCTTAACCTCGACCCTAAAACATAGTCTGTTATATTGCTACGCTTTAAAATATCATGCTATAATGTAAGTTAAGCTTCGTCGGCTTTTAACTAGCGTTAGAACTTAAATCTATATAGCTTACTTTATATACACCATTAACTTCCGCGTAAAGGAGATGGTAATGTCGAGGAAGTATAAGGATTATAAGAGTTAAAGCATATGAATATATTTAAGTTACACATCTAATATAAGTATCCTTAACGAGGAGGCCTTTAAAAATATAGCAGGTAAAAACGTCGGATGATTTATCCTAGTAAGGGGTTTTAGTAATACTATAGCTTAAAGAGCTTTCGTCAGATTCGTACGCTTTAGCGAGCTCGTGCTAGGACGCCAGTCGTAAAGGGTGCTCCTCCGCGAGCATCCTCTCTTTAACTGCCACCACCTGCTCGAGCAGCGCCACCGCCTTTTTAATCTGTCCGTTAGACTTATATGCTCCTGCGAGCGCGTGCTGCGATGCTAATCGTGAAGGGTGGTCCTCCGCGAGCGTCCTCTCTTCAACTGCCACCACCTGCTTAAGCAGCGCCACCGCCTTCCTGATCTGTCCGTTAGATTCGTACGCTCCGGCGAGCTTATGCTGCGATGCTAGTCGATCAGGGTGTTCCTCCGCGAAGTGCCGGCTCCCCCACCGCCAGCATTCTTCGAAACAGCGCACAGCCTCCTTAATCCGCCCCTCGACCTGCAAGCACCGTCCAACCCAGAAGGACAATTCATATCTCTCCTCCATGTCACCCGCACCGGCCCGTTGCAGTATCCGCAGTGCATGCGGCAGATACGTTCTCTAAATGTGCCGATTTTCATGCTCGTTAGTCGGGAAACTTCCTGCCAAATGCCGCATCGCAGTCTTCGTCGCCTGCGTCTCGAGGCCTTCCCTACTCAGCCATATTCGCGTGGCTAAATGCATTAAGCTATGCATGTTTAGCATCTCGTCCCGCTTAAACATAAAGGCGTATCCGCACAGCGTGCCGATCGCGCTTACCGTCTGCACTTTCGAGCTTAGCTCAGGTAGGAGCGACTGTGGGATCGACTTCGGCTCAATTTGCAACATGAACGAGAGAATATCGGCTACGTTACGGTCTATGTCGCGGATCTTCTCGAAGCTCACCATCCACGTCGTCGCTACCGCGTTCTTCGACTCCTAATACCGAGTCCTATTTAAAAGCTCCTCGTTAAGCAGATCGGCCATATCCTTCTCCGTGTTGCGCAGCAGCCTCAGATATTCTGCGATCGACACCTCGTTTCGCTCCAGATAAGCCGCTGCCTGCGTGATCGTAAGGGGAAGGCACGTGAGCTCGTATAGCAGTTCAATCACCGAGGCGGCGTCGTTAGTTAAGTCTTTCCGTGTCACTAACTTCTTTAAAAGCCTCTTTACCTTAAACAAACTAAACTCATTTAACTTAACTGTCTCCTTAGCAACCTTTATAGCTATATCTTAGGAACGCGTCGTGAATACGGTCCTTCCGTTCGCACTCTGCGGGAGGTATTTATCTAAGCCTTTTAGCGTACGAGAACTGTTGGATGCACAAGTTGAACTGTGCCCCAGGAAAGGATGTCACGTGACAGGCCGCAGGCCGGAAGCGGTGGAACGGGCGCCTGAGGAATGCG
>MU854065.1:0-25186 GCA_033297225.1 Diplogelasinospora grovesii | reverse complement strand
CCATAAAACGGCCAGAAACGGCCTGCCAGACAGTTGATGAAGAAGAGGACAATCAATCGACTTTGTTCCATAACTCCGTACTTTTCAACAATAACATCTAGGCAAATTTTCCTCGCGCCGTAGATCGGCCCGTACCGCCCGTCCACTATATATCCGCTGCTAAGCAGTCGGGAGTTCGCTACGTAACAGATAGGTATCCGCTTCACTTAAACGATAGTCAGGGCTCTTAAACTGCGCTTCTCGAGCGGACTACTCTGCTATCTAAAAACAGTGCGCACGCAGCATTAGGTAAACAAATTCCTATGCTTCGCCGAGCGGGAAAAAGGGGAAGAAAGTGGGGGCGGGGGTTTTGCCTTAGTGTAGGACGCATGAATCTGTGCCCTCCAGTGCTGTCCATGCGCCGAGCTACCGTGCCAGCGCTCCCGCTACCGAAAATAAAATAAAATATAATTGGTACCCATAGGATGTAATAAGCCTTATAAGCAAACGGGGAAATGGTGTCGATGTAGAGGGTTATCTTTAAACGAGCCATCTCTTTTCGGTCGCTAAGTGTTGTTTCCTTAAATAAACGTTATAAAATTCATTAAAGGATGAAAGTTTACGCAATTAAAAACTACAAATGAGATACGCACCAGTAGATACCTAGTTAAATACTGTAAAGAATTGGGAGTTGTAAAATTAACCAAGTTTCTCAATATATATAAGTAAGCTGATATAAGGTCCACTCCTACATGCGCCCTGCATCCACGTCTAAATGGCTAATTTCCATTAATAAAGTAAGTGGCTACGCTAATATAACGTTAAATATCTGCCACGATTAGTTAATTCCTAACTAAATATCTTAAGGTAAGTAAAATCAGATTAATGAATAAAAATTAAATAAAACAGCCGGAAATGCCTTGTAAGGTATATGTAATAGCTTTTATTTAGGTTTAGCAATGTAAACGCTAAAACTGGTTCCTATCCAGATAATTTACTTATATATTAGTTAAATGCTCCTATCTAGTAATATAAATGCTAAAACTGGCTATTTAAGTTTAGCAAATGTAATGTAAATATTAAAACTGGCTTCTGTTTAAATGAAATATATACAACTCTTGTCTAAATGTAGCCTAAAACGTTAAAACTAGCTCCTGTCCGGATCTGCTAGCTCCTATTTAAATGTAACGCATGTAACTTGCTCCTATCTAACTAGCGCTATCTAAGTCTAGTAATGCAAATGCTAAAACTAGCTTTTATCTAAATGTAAACTGTCTATATCTAGTAAAAACATAATTTAAATAACTATCTAAGTTTAAGGTAATGTATAGCTCTTATTTAAGTCTAATAATGTAAACGTTAAAACTAGCTCTTATCGGAGTAGTTTACTTTACATTTAAGGCCTAATAAATAATAACGCGAGGTAGTAAGCTAAATTCTTAAGCTTTCTTATAAACTTTACTGATAACGTAACAGTGAGTGAATGCGAGCTTATCTAATGAAAACGCAGCATTTAAAAGCACATAAACTCCTATACTACCTCTACATAAAAATACCGCTCTCTCCTTATAACTTTAACTATTATAATAGTCCATTAAAGTAAGAATGTTTCTTAAGTAAAAGTTAGCATTCCTTTACGAGTTTATCACTATTTTAACTAAAGTTCTCCTAGCTATATACTTAAACTGAAGCCTAAGTATATAAACCTGTAAATATTTAAAAGGGCACTTAAATTAATGTTTACCAGAATAAGGAAGCCTATTAATTTATAGTTATTTAAGAACTTCAGCATATAAATATTACGAACTTTAGCTTCCTATAATAATTAACGTATATTAATATCGCTTAACCCTTAAGACTTTATTATTGCTAAGAAGGAGTATATGTTACTTACGAATACGTGGAATTAAACTTGCTTAATATTCTTCCTCTCTCCTTAAAAATTAAAGTTACTAACATTATATCTTAAGTAAAGTGCTTTTTATAAGCGCAATAGTATTTAAAGAGAGTGAAGGCTTTAAGCTAACGTACTGTATTCGTAGAATTCTAAGCTAAAGAAGGAGAAAAGAATATTTACAAGGGTGGGAGGGATTGCCATGGTTAATATAGCTGCAGTGCGCTTGAGCCAAGTGTAAAGAGTGGGCCTAGCGCATAGAGTCGGTTCATTACGGCTAAAGGCGGGCTGCGCGTGCTAGTGCCGTAATACTTTTAATATTTATACTACTCCTCGCCATGGAAGAGATATAGTATAAAGGACTCCTTACCTTATAATAGAGTAAAGAGATATAATGGATACTACTATTTAACTATTGATTTTTAAGGAGATCTTAAGAGACTATAAAAGCGTAAACGATGCTTACTCTAACGCTATAAGCCGTTTCATTCTTAATAAAGACTAAGAGAATAAGTGGTGAATGTAACGATCTTAAGGTAGTGTATTGCAACTAGCTAGGCCACTCCACGAGTACGCTCAACTTAAAGAGAAAAAGAAGAAAGAAAGAGAAGATTTTGGAGATCCATGTATGTCACGAATCTAGAAGGGTTAGCAGTCGGCAGACAGCTGGCGGTAGGACGACAGGCCTAAGCGGGGCTGGCGGCCAAACAGGAAGCTAGGAAAGATGACACAGGGCAGAATAGGCTAGTGGGGCTTAACCCCGCTAGTGTGGACCAATTAGCAGTGGATCACTGGGATCACGGAAAGCGTGGGTGATTTAAGGTGATCCTTACGGTAAAGGATCACTAGGCTCACGAAGAGCCTGGGTGATTTAGAGTGATTTAAGGTATGGAGGATCACTGGGCTCACGATGGATCGCGGTGATCCAGAGTGATCTAAGAAGTATATATACAATGGTCGTGACTGCGACTTAGATAGTTTCCCTTTGTTACGACAGTAATCAATATAAGTGCTTAAGCTATCATCTACAGTCTTATGTCCAAACCTAAGTGCAACGCATTGTAAGAGTCTCGCCTTTCAACCTCATTAAAGTTCCATTGTCTATTCCCTAGCAGTGTGGACACCGGATTGTCACAATGTACCCTCTAATCAGGGCAAGCGCGATGGCTTAAGCATGTTGCTTAAGCATCTAGACGAGATGGGAATAACCTCATTCAGGGGAGTCACGGAGGCTAAAGCGGGCCGTTAGTGGCCTGTGCGCTCAGAGTTAGCCGAGGGTCACCAAGGCCTTTACCGGGCTCGGCCCATTACAGCGCCGATGGTAAAATTAAATGAGTTGCAGCTTCGTGCGTGGGTAAAGGATCAGCTAAGCTGTCCTTCTTTAAATATCTGCTAGCGTGTACCAAGATGATGATAATGTATATCACTGAGCTAAGCATCGCGCAGCTGCATGGGAGTGTAGTTGAACATTTAGAATCACTTCATAATCTAGCTACGCGGTCTACGATAAAGAGCGGTACGGGTGTGGCTGGGGCGGCAGTGATGATGATGATAGCTGTGGAGTGATAGTATATATAAGAGGTTACTATTAGATTAGGAATAGCGTTATAGGTGCCTAGGAGCTAACGTAAGCACCAACCTGCTCTTAGGACTTAATGCGTATATATAAGGCTTAAAGCCATCTACTAAAGCTTCCTCTTCTTCTTTAAAGGTTTCTTAATATAATAGAATTAACTAGGTCGTAACTATTAAAACTCCTTCATAATAAATTCGAACCTCATTATTTCTTTATATAATGACTTAGGGAAGTGGGGATTTAACCCCTTTTTATTCATTGGTTTCGTTCTACAGCTCTGATCATACGCATGGCTATAAGTAAGGGCTCAATGCCTATCCTCAATGGAGAAGGACAGCGGTCTTTAGTTTCCATTCATTGATTATTAGACATTGGATATTTAGCACTTATGACTTGTTTTTTACCTACCCATTCTACTACTCTATATCTAATCAGACATAAAGCACCTCTCTTTACACACTCTGGTTTTGTTTTAGGCCAGAATCTACGTTCTTATGTAGAGCGCAGACTCATCTGCGAGACGACTTACACGCGGCTTGCAGACACATAACACACACGTCTTTCGTTGTTACTAGACATACGACCTATGCCCAGTCACACACCTTTTCGGGGTTGTTGCATCTCCCCCTATTTAATGATAAAACCGTTATCTTTAAGAGTGTTTTTAAAGAACTAATATAATATAAAGTTTAGCTTTATTCCTATAATCACGAACACGCTGTCGCACCCGCCGGGTTTAGCGCCCCTCCCAATCGGGCATGGCGCCGCCACAGACCGCCCCACGTCATCCTAGCCCAACGCGCCGCAGCATAAATAAAGCCCTCCTCTCTAACGTCCCTTTCTTATACTCTTAACTTCTCTCCCTATTCTCTTCTCTTCAATTTCGCCGGCTATGACGGCCGTGCTCTGATCCTCATTTCGCCAAACTGGATGCCTTTCCCCTGCCTCCCCCTCTCTTATTGTTCTCGAACCGCACGTCGTCTCGCGCCGCACACGCTTTTTACAGCTCGTTTCTGAGCCCTGCTCTTCTCACCGCTTGTCGTTTAAGACTTCCTAATCCTCCCGTTCAATTCGATCTCGACTTCGGCTTGACTCCAACTTTCGTCTGCGCTGAGCGACTAAGATCTGCTTGCTTTCCTTCACGACACCTAGAAGATTTTCCCATATTGGACCTCGGATCTCTTGATCCCTCCTCTTGCCCTGTATGCCATGTTCCCTCCGTCCGTGAGGCCGACTCCATGTCTGCCTGGTGGATCCTTGGCACAATCACATAGCTTGCCTCCCTGTCCTGGCTAGTTACAAAAATGCCGCAGGTGTCAACAGCGTCAATGCAGAGACACTAGGAGGCCTCCTCTCCCTTGCATGGTTCTCAGGACGTCTCCGTCTGCAGGCTGGGCGCCTTGTTGGCCGTGGTCGGACCGATTACAGTGGCAGTATATGCAGGAGGCAGGTCACGCAGGAGACAGGCCTAATCTGATTCGACTGCTGTCTGTTTCGGATTCACAAGCAGTGATTCGGGGCTGCAGCAGGCGGGATGGCGAGGACGAGCCGGAAATGAGAGCGTGTCGAGGCGGTCCAATTGGGATGAGTTCCGGAGAGCAAGAGGAGGGAGGTCGAGGGGACGAGGCGGATCCCAAGATGACGTGGCCTCTCTAGCGCTACTGATGACTTGCGATCTACACCCCTGCGCATAACGGAGGATCCATGCCATCGTTTGAGCGATGGCGAGGCAGATACGAATATAGGAAGGAGTCGGTAGGCTGAGACGGCGCGTGTGAGGCAGGTCGGTGAGATGTCGCCTTGCCATTAGTGGTGCCGGGAACGGCACGACAAGGAGGAGGGGCGAGCTCATGCAGAAAGTGCAGGAAGGCGTAGGAGGAGGAGACGATGCACCTATATCACATCCGCTAAGCCGCCTTAGGCAATCTCCGGAGGCGCCGTGGGCCATGTGTCATCAGGTCAGGGACGTGATTCGCAGCGACGACGATATCCTGCGAAGGCCGCCTTCTCCGGCTGTCTCCTTTCTGTCTCGGCAGTTGCATGATTGGCAGAGGTACGAGGGACTGGTGAATCGACCCTCTCCGATTCCCTGTCTCTAATGCAGAGACGTTTACGACCGAGCACGTTCATCGCCTGCCATTCGGGATTGGTAGAATGGAGGGGGCTGTGGAAGACCAGGACGCGCTCTTTGCTGGTGCTGTGTCGGGCCCACCGCTTTCTGCGCACGCAGATATATTTCCCTCCTCGTCCATGCCCACAAGTTTAAAGACGCTCAGCTTGCAAGCCAAATGCTCTCTGGAATCGTCTTCAGCATCTTTTGCAACTGACTGCTTGTCAGCACTCACAACACGATGGCAAACGTCTCTCTTGACAACCAGATCTTTTTCACCCTCCCCGTAGCGGCAGATCGACAGCCTACAAGCCCGAATCTTTAGCCTCGGAATAGAAACCCCTCTGTGTCTTCTTTTGGAGGACCAAAAGCGCCAGAGCAAGATACACACGATCCTCGACGCGGTACTGCCGGGGCCTCCCGGGACGATGCAGTCCTGATCTCCAGCGATGATGAGTCTGATTACGGCGAACTCGATGATGGCCAATCCGACACGTCTTTCCCGCCAATTGAGGAGCTTCTGCCTGCTAGACGCAAAGACGTTGAATCTGGCAGTGTTGCCGATGCAGGTATGTACCTGAATTCTTTATCCCTCGGCAGATCGTTACGCTAACACGCCTGAGCAGACAAAAGTTTCAACGCTACATCGGGCGCCGGTGGCGACAGCGATGCCATAGAGCCGTCCATCACCGAGGAAGCCGACCCAGACGATGAGATTGCATCAAGCCAACAGCAGCAAGCACGTGGCCTGCGGCGTTCTCCAGCACCGCCATCTATCCAAGCACTGCCGCGGCCATCGTCTGCCTCGCCGGGGCCTCTCCAGGCCGAGCAGGAACAGCCGATTCCCGCTGGCAGTGCCTCGTGTGAGGCGGGGCAGATATCCGCTCCTGAGAACACCACATGCGGCAAGCCAGCTGAGGAGATATCTCGCGCGTCACCGCCAGGAGTCGAGGCTCAACATATGCCCAGCCCAGGCTGTCTTTCTAGGTCCTCTCTACCGCGGCCGGGAGAAGCCACAGATCGAGAGAGCACGCCGCGCTGTGACTCGGGCGATGGGGATAGCGATAGCGATGACGAAGCTAGGCTGCGTTTGGCCGAGCCGAAGTCAGGGAGGAGGACCGTGTTTCGTCACGGGGTCCGTCGTTCCCTCAGGAACTCCAGGGTCGGTCCCAACCATAAAGACGAAGCTGTGCGGCAATCCGACGGCCAGGATAGCCCTCGACGCCATCTGGGCCGTCGTCGGCGCAACAACATGGAGGACGAGGATATCTATCATCCTCTTGAGGCTAGCGAAAGAGAGCAGGACGAGGAAGACAATGATGATATTCGCCCGCCAAAACCCAAGCGCCGCAAGGTAAGCTCTCCTACCCGGTCGACCCTCAGAACGTCCATTGGACGGCGGACTCGCTCGGACGGCGCCACCTCTCGATCACGACAAATCCAAACATCAGTCCCAGGCCGGAAACGCTCCGGCCGGCGCAGCATCCCCAGCCCGCCATCTTCGCAGGTTTCACATGATAAAGAGGAGGCTGCGGAGGCCGTTTTCGCAAAATTCGAGGAACGGCCAATTGAGAACGGGTCTCTCAAAAGCTTCACGGTGAACGGCGTGACGACTTTCCAACTGCAGTGGAGTGTGGGCCCTTGCACGAAGCACAGACACAGGGACCATGCAACTGGAAGCCAACAGTACAAGCCACCGGCTAAGAAGAGTCTTTCCACGAAGCGAGGTGCAGCAACGAGAATTGCCTTCACGCCTGAAGAAGACGACCTTCTTATCGAGCTGAACAGCCAGGAGCTGCCATGGAAGAAGATCCACATGCAGTTCAGGGAAGCCTTTCCAGAGCCAGAGCGGAGTGTGGCGGCACTGCAGGTACGATACTGTACGAAGCTAAAGGGGAGGCCGTCGAGCAGGGGCAACGGTCGATAGGAACGAGCTGCTCGGACTTGAGGTTGGACATGGCGACGGACGTTGACCCATGCGCGGCAAATGCTCAGTGATTTTTGTAATTGACCAAGGTCGTCGCAAGCATTTAGGAGAGGGACATGACAATAGCTTGGGGGTTGGGATTGAGAATCGACTATGCTAGTTATTGGCTTGTATATACGTCATCAGTATAGTCTTCAGCGTCTGAATTGTACAACTGGATATTGTTAGCCACAAGACGTGAAGCTGCTAGCCCAGGGGTGTGCCAGCCCAAATCACCACCGTGGCCGCCGTACGTGACGACCATAGTATCGAGTGCCGCGCTCCAGGACGAAGCTCGTGATTTGTGGCCCGGCGCGTCGTACGCGCCGGCTGCCGATTAGGACACCGGCCTTGGATGAGATCTTGGAGGCTGCTATGATGGGAAGAGGTTCGTAGGGATGGAAAAGTGGCTTGACGAGGGGACTGTGCCGCTCTACGTACACGGCGTGGCACAAGACTCCGAGTGGCAACTCGTATTTGGACTCGACCGATTCCTGGGCGGGAAGTTTGCACACAAAGGTAAGATGGTTTGATGAGTCAAAGAACGGAAAGGTGCAAGACCTCCATTGGCAGTCTTTATACGCGTTCACGGGCGAGAAGGCGAGCGACCTGAGCGAGTGATGGCCCTCGAGCAGGCATCGGCCTGTCGCCGCCTCTCAGACCTTGACGATGTGATCGTGCGATGCCGACGCGGGGAACTTCGAGTCGTGCGACAAGGGTAAAGGCAAGTGCTGACAAAGCCTACGGCCACGAGGCGAAGGAGACCAACACACGTTAGCGATCAGCAGTCGAGGTGACGACCGCGGCGTTCTCGGCATGTTCTTGCATGCCTCTCCGCTCCCGGCGCATCCGCAAGGGCAGGGCCTCACGTTTGGCACCTTGAGGCGGGGCCAGATACCCGGCGCGGACCGTCCGGGTGTATGCAGCGTCCGTTGAACTGGAGTGGCACCATGCGCAGACCTACAGTTCCAGACACACGGTGCGGGGAAGTGCAAGAGCGTGTGAATTGTCAAGTCGATGGTGCGGGGTGCTGCCACGGGTATGCACGAGACCTCTGGCATGCAGACGCGTGTGGTTCCTACGCGTCGGGGAAACCTTCGTAAACAATACGGCAAAGAACGGGGAGACGTATTCGCATAGTGCGTTACTCTTTTCATCAAGCAGCAGATTGTCGATTTCCCGACCTAAATGGTAATCATCAGTCAAGCTTCACATCGATTCTCAACAGTAAGGGCAGATCGGGACTATGAATGTCACGTACGTGTTTGTGCAGTGTTGTACTCGGCCGATTGCGTTGACCATGAAAATAATTGACCATTCCATAAAGACGAAGGTATAAACGTCAGTCATATCTACAAACTAAACCTCATCCGTTGCGCCGTGACGTAGAAGCAATTCTGCCACGGCAGCTTTATCCCGTTTCAGACTCTCCTCATCCCTCTTGTCCCACCATGCACGCTCTCGATCCTCTTGAGAGACATCCGCCCACGAAGCCTGTAGAGCCGTACTGAAAGGTCCGTCCTCCAGCCTGAGGTTTACCTTTGCTCCGGCGGCTATCAAAATCTCTGCACACCCTCTCCAACCCCAATATGCTGCTGCTACGAGGGCGCTGCCGTAATCCCCACTCTGAAGCGGCATGTTCATATCCGCCCCTTTCTCGACCAGGAACTCGACAATCTCAGTCTTCCCCCAGTATGCTGCTGCTGCGAGGGCGCTGCCGTAATCCCCACTCTGAAGCGGCATGTTCACATCCGCCCCTTTCTCGACCAGGAACTCGACAATCTCAGTCTTCCCCCAGTATGCTGCTGCTGCGAGGGCGCTGCCGTAATCCCCACTCTGAAGCGGCATGTTCACATCCGCCCCTTTCTCGACCAGGAACTCGACAATCTCAGTCTCCCCCTTAGCTGCTGCTGCTGCGAGGGCGCTGCCGTAATCCCCACTCTGAAGCGGCATGTTCACATCCGCCCCTTTCTCGACTAGGAACTCGACAATCTTAGTCTTCCCCCAGTATGCTGCTGCTGCGAGGGCGCTGCCGTAATCCCCACTCTGAAGCGGCATGTTTACATCCGCCCCTTTCTCGACCAGGAACTCGACAATCTCAGTCTCTCCCCCAGCTGCTGCTACTGCAAGGGTGCTGCCGTAATCCCCACTCTGAAGCGGCATGTTCACATCCGCCCCTTTCTCGACCAGGAACTCGACAATCTCAGTCTCCCCCCAGTATGCTGCTGCTACGAGGGCGCTGCCGTAACTCCCAGTTCGAATGTTAACCTGTATTCTCCGATTTACCAGTGTCTCACAGATAGGTCTGCAGCCTGCTACGGCAGCAAGTATCAGGAGGTTGTCGCCTTCTCTGTTCGTTTGCGAGAGTTCGATTTCTGCGTTGTCCCACCAGTCCGACAGAAGAGTATAGAATGAGAAACGGCACATGGCCAAAATGGCGGCGTTTTCTGGGGAAATTTCCTGCTTACTAATAGCAGAGAAAGCAGACGTCGAAATCCACCCATCCGAGACAATCTGGCGATACCACCTCTGATATTGCAAACTGCTTTTCCCGGGAGACCCGAGAAAGGCTTTCAGCAGACCAGCCAACATAGAGTCAGCCTCTTGTCCCTCCTGAGTCTGGACATGGGTTATCCAGTGGTGCCGGGAATACATCTGGAGTAGGTGCTTCGGATCCAAAATTTCGTATGCTTCCTCCTGGCGCTTCTCACTCGAGCAGTCAACATCCCTCCCATCCAGGCTGTTCGAGTTCCTGTATGTCTCAATGAGAAGCTTGAGACAAACTTTAGCAGCATGGCAGTGCGCCTGCCGAAGGTTCCAGTGATTGTCTTCGAAGTATTCCGTCACCGAGAGATGTGAGAACCTCCAGACCTCCCGCTGAGAGTCGAGAACAAGCAGATTGTTGCAAAGAGCTAGCAAGGATGATTCGGTAATCTTGCTAGCGAAGTGGACGGCATCTTTCTCCGAATCCAGACGAATTGCAGATAGAAGCTCGTCGCTGCTGAGTGACTTGCAGGCACACATCACCCACATGAAGGCGCGATCTGCGAGAGCTTTGTCGTGCTCGTCCTTGTCTTTGATTCCGTTATAGATCTCATCGTATGCCGCTTTAAGATCGCCTGGAAGCTTTCCAAGCCGATTTCTGATAGCTTCTTCGCTTGTGCACTTCAGTATCTGTTTGATTTGCAAATACACCCACTGAAACCTATCCAATGTTAGCGATATTCGTAGCTGGTCCTCTCGGTACGCCTTACATTCCCTGGCTGCGGTCGAGGAGGACCCTGACGATCTCTTCCTGCAGCGGCGGAGACATCTCCCCCCATCGACGGTGTTTAGCGATTTCTTCGTTCACGAATTTCTTGATATCGGCCTGGTTATCTGTGGCTTGGACTTCGATGTTCGGCCGGGACTTAAATTGGTATCGGATGTCCGTATCAGGTCGACTGGAAATGAAGACCTTGAGGGGCCGCTCGGATCTAGCCAACAGGAACTCGATTGTGTCAACGAGTCGGCCGCGCGAGTCCGGTTCGCATTCGTCCAGGGCGTCGAGCACGAGAGTGGTCTTCGGGTAGAGATTCACCGACTCTAGGAGTTGTTCTTTGCACGTATCGACGTCGAGGTCGGATCCCTTCTCCCTCGTTTCACGGCACAAGTCTCGGAGCCTCTTGCGCATGTCTCCAGGATGTCTCGCAGCGGTCGACAGTTGGCGAACGTAACTTCGAAGGATAGAGTCTGGTTTACGACGTTCCTCTTCGTTCCGGTTGCAGTAAAAGAACGCAAACCCCTCGTTGTTTGAAGTTTTAAGCAGGCTCTGAACATGGTCGATGACTTTGGACGTGAGGAAGGTTTTGCCCGCGCCAGCTAGAGCGGTCAGTCGCAGGGAATCTGAAGGGAGTTATAACCAGGAGGAATACTAACGAGAACCTTGAAGCCACAGGATTACCGACGAACTGGTGTCCTCCCATTCGCGGAATCTCTCGTGCTCTAACAGCCACTTGCACGTGTCGGATGTCCGAGCCTCCTTCACCGCGCCGTGGTGCTTTCCGTATGGTATAAGCGAGATCCATTCCAATATCTTAAGCCGCTCCTCGTTGTCGGTCCGCTCAAGAAGAGTGCAAACATTCTCATCCACACGAGCCAATGGAGCGTCAAGTTTTCGCAGCAGGTCCGTCAAACGGGTATCAGCATCAGCACTCCGTCCGACCTCACAGGCCTGAACTTCGCGGCCAAGCTTGGTTTCCAGCTCGTCTAGCTTCGAAAAAAGACTCGCGGTTTTCCCCGGATGTAGAATTGCATGCATAGTCTGCGCGGCTGTATTTTTCGAGAACAACTGCGACGAATTCGCCAGCAGCTCCAGGGAGCCGCTATACAGCTTCACCAGAGCAGACTGGAGATTCTCCAAGGCAGGTTTCAGCGTGTTTTCGATTGTGTAGACGAGTTCGTACACCTGCCCTCGGTTGATAATACGGACAATCTTGTCGACACTTGCAAGCAACACACACATCTGTGCGGAGTCGATGACGGGAATCTGGATGCCTCACTCAGTGACTGCTCGAGAGAACTCCGTGAAGGACAGACGATACGCACCTGCATGACGACCTTGATGGCAGACCAGGCTGGGCCGGCCGGGGGGGGCGCGAACTGTATCGCAATGTCCCCAATCGTTTGGAGACATCCGACAATCTTCACTGCGTAGTCTCGCACGACAATCTCATGGTCGCCGACCGGAAATTTCCAGCGATTTTTCTCACATTTCTCCTGCCTTGTCCTGGTGATCTCCAGGAGTTCGTCGATATGTTGACGGAACGGCTTTTGTTTGGATTCTCCCTCCCCGAGCTTCTCCTGTATCTGCTTCGGCAGCTTCTCGAAAGCCTCTCGCCATAGATCTCTCGCAGGCGATTCCTGGACTGTGGGCCCCGAAGTAGAGGGCTGCAGCTCAGGCTCGTCGTCTACTTGTCTACCATGCTGCTCCGGCAGGTTTGGGGTGTGTATTACATCGGGCGTGTTTGGCTGACTAACAGACGTCGGGGTAGGGGTCTCACTTGCGGCTGGTTGACTAGGAGATGGCGCCGCAGTCGACGGAGTAGGCTCGGCAGGTCGGAGTTCGCCATTTGCTAGAGCTTTGTCAATGTAAGCAGACCGAGGAGCTGTCGCCCATCAACGGGATGTCCATACTCGAGGGTGCCGTACGAAATACGTGTGAGGCTGCCCAGCGGCGCTTCGGCTTAGCGTCGTCGGTCTGCCGGGAATCTCGTGCAGCACGGTCCCGGCGCAAAATTTTCTTGATACAAGACAGAGGCATCGCTCGGCGAGTATATTTAGTAGTAGTGCATAATTCGCAAAGGCGGTTCTAATGGTGAGGCGATGCTCATGCTCGGCATTCGAGCGGTGTCGCGAGACGCAGTGAGGGGATTTTCAGCTGGCTCGCCTGTGCGCCAATAGAATAGCGCGAGAGATCGTGGCGCCATTCTTCAAGGAGGCCGAGACACAAAGAAGACTCTCCGCAAGACCCATTGCGGCTACAATGAAAGACTTGCTTGTAAGGTACGCGTCGAAAACGCCTTGCGCACTCTGCAAGCGTGTCATTATCTGATGCGATCTTGCTAGACCAAGGTTTCGCAAGGCCTGTGCGCCCCTTGTGAGTTCTCGCCCCCGCAGGGAACGTGGCCGTGTGCGGGGCGTGGATCAAGTCGCAGTCGCGTCGTCACCAGCCGCTAGCCGAGGCGGATTCCGCGCCGATGCCGTGACGGCGGTTGTATTCGAGATGGCTGATTCACGGTACCAAACGACGCTGTATTATGCTGACACCGGCGTCGAGTTACGAAACGATTCCCGACTTTCGTGGTCTGCGAGTACGCTGGGTCAGCGTAACAACTGGTGCACGGAGTCTGCCTTCTGTCCCAGACGGAACCCTGCACGACTGCCTTCCTGCCACAATCTAATCAGATCCGGGTGAAAGGGGCACCTGCCAGTCGAACAGATTCCAATCTCGCTGTTCACTCGCGTCTCTTTTGTCATTTCTCACTTGAATTTGTACGAGTCAGATGGTACCTTCGCTGGGCTGGGAACATCGTCGGAGAAGGAAAGGAAGCCGAGACTCGGTTCGAGCACGCCTAGGATAAGTGACGGCTGAGGTCCTCGGATAGACCAAGCATTTGGCCGTGCGCCTCCAAGGTTTACTCGCGGTCTTCGAGCAGACCCATCACACGGCCATTCGCCTACAAAGTCTACTCGAATCTTCATCTTATACAATGACCAAGCTCTTTATTCAGCTCTTCCCATCCAGATAGTACGAGGCCTTGCCGGGTGGTTGGCCTCCCTTCGTAAGGATCACGTAGGCCAAGAGCCTGCGTGCTGCAACATTCACTGCCTGGAGTCCGTCTCCCATCCGTCGTCCAAATCCGCAGCGCGCCTAAAGATATCCTTCACCTTCGCACGTCCGGCATCCGTGCAGTAGCCCATAGACATCAAGTATTCCATCCGCTCTTGACCCTCCAGAATCCGAATGAAATCATCCCCCTTCTCGGCCACTCTCGCGGCGAACGCGACACACATGAAGGGCGTGTCAGACCGATAATAATGGTAGTCCTCGTATTTCGGGATTTAAATGCTCCCACTCCGTGGAGAAGACCTCATCCAGTTCTTCTCCTTCATGGCTTGGTCGGCGTAATCCTTCAGCTTGTCTACTTGCCAGTATTCCGGTGTGAGCAGAGGCACATCGACGTATTCGATCCCGTACCAATATCGCCCCTCAGCCCTGACGAACAACCACCAAGTGTCCCTGCTCTGCCCAAAGAAGGAGACGAGTTTCGGCGTACCACGGGCTTCATCCCAGGCCTAGTGGTGATGATAGTCCTTAACAGCCGCACCCGGAGCCGGACCGATGATCTCGAAAGCGCAATCGGGGTACTCCTCTCCGAGGCATTGCGTGGCGGTCTTGACGTGCTGGGTCTCGAGTGGCGCATTGACCGGATCGACTCGCGGGTTATCGCATCCGCCAAGCCGAGCGACAGCCTAGGACGTATTGGGCTCGACGTCGGCAGCGGGCGCAGCGAGAGCGGGCTCGATATTGGTGGCAGGCGGCATCTGTTGAAACGCAGGGTTAGCGGCAAATAAAAAAAGGCGGGAGCGTAGTGCTAGCAAACCTTGCGGAACTGTGGGGGCTGCAAATGAGTAGGATAGAGATGGGAGGTAGAGAAGGTGTCCCCGGAATTCGAATTCCACCGGATTGAGCTAGCAGGTGATGAATCTGACTGGAAAGGTGTGGTATTTGCGCAAGACGATAGGATAATTTTTGGGAGGGAAAAGGGAGCAGTTGAGCTTCACTGCTTTGTAGTTGTTTCCACCAACAAATAGTTGTGGTGGCGAACTCTGCTGTGTTGCCTGTGGCGAACTGAGTGCTGTGTTATGAGAATAGTTTGCGCGGGGGTTATCTTACAATTGCGCGCTCGGCTCCAGCTCTGGCCAATCGGGCGGCAAGGTGGCCAGGGTCATTTTTGGCTGGCATTTCTTGCAAGTGGTCAGTGCACCGCCAGCAGCAGGGGGAGTGCCTCACGTCTTAGGCAAGCATTGTGGGGGCTCCACTAGTCACATGCCTTTAGCACATTTACCAGGGCACAAACAGCGCATAACCACATAACCAAGGCGAGGGACACTGCGCGATTCGGCTTGCTGATAGCTGTTCCCGAGATGTTGTTGCGTCGTTCGTACGGTGTAGGTTGCACAGTGCGCTCTACGGAAACGATCTCCGGTTCATCGTCGGCGGGGTTCTGGGGAGCCGGCCTTAGTCACCCGACTACGACCAATCATTTCCGGCTGCTGGCTCGGCCTGCGGCAATACGGTCACAACACCGCGCGAAGCCCATTCAGCGCAACACGAATACACAACGTCAAGTCGCGCCGCAAGGAACCGTGCGATCCGTCTTGTCTCGCGTCCTTCGCGTTTCCGATCGCGTCAATAAAAGGGACGACTATCGCTCGCGAAACGGAGGATGGAAACGCAACGAGGTCAAGTACCCGTCACGGTACCTTTGTTCTGGTGAATCAGTCGAGCTAACGGTCGCGCATAGTCGCCTCCCTTCTCCGTTCCGCTCCCGAAGGCTGAGGCCAACTACGTGCTGAAACGAGAACCAGATAATGGCGAGGGCGAAGCTTGTCGTGGGGTCAAAAGTTCCAGCACGGGAGTAGGCACGTCTGTGAATGCCTGTCTAGCAAGGTAAACCAGCGGTCTTTGTTCTCTTGAGCTAGCATACAGCCATGTCCATCTTTCCATTTCGTCCAGTTAGGTCACATGCCCCCTTAGACCAGAAGGTCCACCGGATTCTTCTGGCTGTCTCTGCCCTTCACCCCTAACATAGCAGTCGTGCGCGGGGCTCTTCTACGTTACTGGGACCGGCTTGGAGTCTCCACGCGACGAACATCTTCGACATCCTCGCCCTCGAGCGTGTGTTTAGGCGTGCCTGTCGCGGCATCCCATAGCCGGACCGTGCGGTCGTCCGAAGTCGATGCGAGCGTCTTGCCGTCTGACGAGAAGGCGACGGCCCAGACCCAGTTGTTATGGCCTTCGAGCGTTTGCAAGCATATATCGCCGTCTTTAATGCCATTGACAGTATTGACAAATGATAACTTCTCCTTCCATTGCCCTTTCTTAATCTCGCTCATTGTTGGGCTGAACACGAGCGCTGAGCCATACGTCTGCAACGGTGCCCGGTCTATAGGGTTGCAAATCAATCCACGCCGAGGGTCGGTGGCAAGATGACGGGGGTGTCACGTCCCTTTAGATGAGCCGTGCACTCGCTTAACTGCCTCGAAACGTACTAGCCGCCCACGACGGGCGTCCGTGGGTGGATTGATTTGCAACCCTGCCGGTCTATAATCGACCCGTAGCTAAGCACAAACTTCTCGGCGTCTTTTAGGAATCTAGCGAGCTGAGGAAGCTGATAGCGCTTAGCATTTGGGTGCAGTCGCGGCTCTTGTAAACATACCTCATATAAAATCTTTCTTATCGATCGTGCACCGTCTGAAAGCCTGCCCAGGAGAGATAGACTTTCAAGCCAGTGGAGGAAATGGTCGTCGAAGAACCTCCATACTGCGCCGTCGTCCGCTAGCTCTTTTGCAAGCTCGGAAGTCTGGCCGATCGCGTCGCAAAGATGGTCCACCCAGAACAGGCAGGAGAATCGCAAGGGGGCCAATGGGTCTGGACTAGGCGGTTTCATATCGTCTGGTTTGAACCCGAAATCTCGGAGGCCATAGATATCCCTTTTTAGTATTGGCATGTCATTGTTTCGTTTTAGTGTTGACATCGCATGAATTGAGCGCCTGCTGATATCCGCATGTCCTTGGGTAACCCCACCCTGCTGAAGCCTCGACGTGTAATTTGCCTCCAGGTAGTCCTTAGCCGACTGGTGGATTAGGTAGACCGTTCCTTCCTTGACCGTCAGAAATGAACCGCATTTGTCGACGATTGTCTGCGGGTTTATCTTGGCTGGCAACTCAGCCAGTACGGCAAGCTCGGCGAGAGAGGGCGGGCGATATACAAGAAGAGCAGCGACCAAGACATTCTTACAGCGTTGCTGGTTCTGCTTATTGCTGTTCTCAATTCTGCTCACCATATGATTGTAGAGCTTTTCCAGGCCGGGGGGGATCAGTTCGACAACCTCGACTGCATCACATTCTTCCGCTGTGTCGAGTTCTCTGAAGACGAGAGCAACCCAAAGGAATATGTCCATGGATCCCCGATGGAGTGCAATTGAAACTTTTTGCACAGTATCTTCGCCGTAGCCATTCTTTTCTCTCAGGGTGGAGAGCTTGTCCTTGATGTATATTTCGACAGGACGTCCCAGAATTCGAGCATCCAGCTCTAGTAGTTTCCCTGCAGTGTTCCGATTCTTAGCGTCCAGCTTCTTCAGCTTAGCGAGAACATCGACCTCTGGACGGCTAGAAACTAGCCATTTCACTTTATCGGTAAGCTCGAGGGAAGTCGAAATAATCCGAAGGTCTTCCAATCCCTGGTTACACTCGTCAAGGGCATCGACAACGAAATACGCCGCTGAAAAAAGAGGATCTTTCAGCATGCTCTCAAAAATACGGGTCATGGCAACCAACTCATTTCCATCATCGAAAAGAGTACGGCCCTTGTGCCTGTGTTCCGTCCGCAGATGTGAGATAAGGAGGGGTTGTTGAACAAGTAACATCCAGACGAGAGACCTTAGGATGGCCGTTGCGTTGTTATGAGCCTTGTCATCAGTTCCTTGACAGAAAAAGTGCGAGATATTGGGCGAAAGCGCAGCTGGTTGACCCGAGAGTTGGTGAATGACTCCCACCAAGAGCATTGTCTTCCCTGTGCCGGCCGGGCCCTTGACCCACAGCAATCGTGATGCAGGCAGGGCAGACTCGTCACTTTTCCAATTGGTGAATGCTGCCCAATCGTGTACATTGTGGAGTAATTTGTCCATCTTCTTGTTCTGAATGTGTCACGCAGGAATGGGAGCTCAAAAAGTGATGAAGAGTGCCTTATATTGTCTAGAAAAGAGGGAGCGAGGGAGTCTATATATACAGGAAAAAAGGGAGCTTAGTAAGCGGTCAGGGGGGCTCCCAAGGAGCCCTACACCACCTGTGACAGATACCCTGCACAACAGTACAGCTATTCTCTTACATCTCATGGGTTGCATTCTGGCATTTGGAGTCAGTACGTTTTCGCTACTGCTAGCATCAAGAATTAATTGGCTGTTAGTAAGTTCAACTGGAACTGGGTTAGCGTACTGGATGCAATTAACCTGATTTAAAAGCTTTCTTCGACTACTTATGCGATCTACGATTTCCTCTTACACGACGTCCCAGCACTGAGAAGATTAGTGCGCATGTTGCTTAGCAGTTGGAACCGGCGGGCGGCAGGATCAGCAGGGCAACGAAACGGGTTCGAATGACAATTGAGTATGCGGCAATCGCAAAGAAAAGAAAAGGCTAACGATGGAGAGGTAACCGGTCGGTTAAGAAGTATAGCTGTGAAGTCTGTCCTGTGCTGTCCGAGAGCTGAGGGAGGCTCTTAGAAAGTCGATACAACTGAGAAAGCGGTCGAAACTGAGGGGATGTTTGGGAGCTGTCAAAAATATTCGATAACAGCTTGAATGGAGAAGAAGGGGAGAATAAGCATGACAGCTGCATCAAAGTCCAGACAGGGTAGCTTCTGGAAATACTCTGTAGTTGATAGGCTTCAGCTAAAGCTTGGCTAGTTTAGCTGCTTTCGCTCTGACCTGCAGATCCCTGCCCGGGAATGGAGCAAGCGGGTTGGAGCGTCCCGACAGCTGCTCACCGCTAGAGTGATTAAGGTTGTTCCTGACTGGGTGCGTATGTTGACTTGAACCCCTAATGGCCCAATTGCATTGCGTCTTCACAAAACTCCATTAACCGGATTCGAGTGTTGAGCCAGGTAAGCTGTCTCTGAGCTATCACACACTAAAGTACTGATGGACCTCGGTTTTGACGGTCCCGTCGCTTTGGAGGGACGTACTGCATAGTAGGAGCTGTTCGTAGGAATATGTTGTTCGTAGGTTGCTTTATCAGTCCAGAAGTTGCATTTCAGCCACCTGGAGCGTTGAATCTCCGAAGTCCACGTTGCCGTAGTTCCAGGATTGTTTCCGTATCTGCACAGTCTCAAACACTCGGCCGACGCCTCTGAGATAGGGCAGACCTTATGAACGAGAGCAAGCTCAGGAGCCCGCGCTGTGCCGTGCTGCTATCTCGGCATCGCTGCCGTTCGGCTCAGCCTCGTGACCATTCTGGTTTGTCTTTACATTGCGCTGGCTACCAGGAGGTTCATTAAGGAGCGGAGACTTCAGGATGAGGAGGCTTATCACCTATACATCAGGAGACAAGGTTGCCGGACATGGAAAACTTGACTATGATCTCTGCATATGGGGTTTCATCAAGGGTCCGGGGTTTCGGGTATAACAACCCATGCGAAGTCCTGATTGAGGAAGCCAGGCGACAGTTTCCCGGACGCGAACAGAGGCAAATTCTCAGTATCGGCACCGGCCTTGGAGATGTTGTTACTATCAATAACACGCGGCTTTCCATCATCAATGCTCTGAAGAAGATGGCCACGTCTTCTAAGAAGGTAGAAGCGCGTTTGGGTAGTTTATACGGTGATAGCGGCCGGTACTACAGGCTCAATGTCTATCAGGGCTTACAGGACATTACATTATCCGACTGGGACAAGACGAGCACGATCTGGGCGCACACTCGTAACCATCTGAGCGAGAACGAGAAGAAGATCAAAAGGTTTGTCGACGGCTTTGTCGGTATTGGCTGGGCAGGAGGGGGACGCGATACCGGGACATTACACGGTCCTTACCCAAAACCCAGCTAGCGCGTTTTCCGACATTCTGAATGAAACACAGCCGAGGATGGTTTTCACCTCTCCCAGACGCATCACCGCGGCGATAAAACTTGCGACCCAGAATTGCGTCATTCTCCGGTTCCAGTGGACAAGGGGGAGCAGAAGGGGGGGATATCGCTGTGCCACCACGAGCGCGAGAGATTTTGGCAAGCATGCCGAGCTTGTCGGATGACGCGAGCGGCGGCGTCCCTGCAACCCAACGCCTATAGAGGATTTGGCGCATCCTGGAACAGGACGAGACCGAACCCCCCGCTAGCAGGAAGAGAGCAGCCCAGATGCGCGCCCGCTCACAAAAGAAGAACAAGCACTAGCAATACGAGCCTAAGATTTCGGGACCTGATCTCAAGCAAGCTCCGCAGATACTGGCACTCTGCCGAATTCGACGGTCATGAGCGGCGGAAGCACTACATCGCACTACTTTATCCCCCTTCGTGCCACAGCACCACCCCCCGTCTTCGGATTATTTTTCTACATGACAAGGCATCCGAAATCAACGTTCCTGCACTGCCCGCTCGGGACGATGAACAGGCTCGTTGGACCATTTGACGAGCCAATCATTGATCCTTTGCACACCCTGCCAGTCTCCTTCCACAGTTTCCCGCTTATCCTCGTCAACCCAGCCCGGGGTAAAGCTACCGCCAAAATCAATGAGATAGGCATTGCCCTCCTTATCAACCAAGACATTCTCGGGCTTAGCGTCACCCCAAGCCACGCCTGCGGCATGCAAACATTTGACGGACTCGCATATTTGCCCAGACCAGCGAGACCGATCCTCGTTTTTGCAGTCAGACCAAGGCGCTAAGTCCACAAGAGTGCCTTTATTCTCGATATAGGTGAGAAGCAGTCCGACCAAACGTGTGCCAGGGTAGTCCTTTTCGTCGCTATCGAGGTGATAGTGTTGAAGGACATCATCATCTTCGTCGATGATCAGACCGTGTAGGCGACAGATACGTGCATCAGTAAGAAGGGGCGGGCTTGCCTCAGCAGCCGCTAGTATCTTCCTGTATGACTGCAGCTCGTAGTATCCATGAACTCGACCTGACACCCAAGGTTTAAAGAAGTACACAGTACCATCCACAAGGACCCTGGATGGAACCAGACGCGATGTATGATCCAGAACTTGTACTTGACGAGACGAGTAGGTGTTGAGTTTCGAGTCAAGTAGCGGAGACAGGTGCGGTTGAAGGAACTTGCTATCCACATAATCACCCGGACGTACGAACTCTTGTCGCGAAAGGGCCGTGTTGAAATGTGGCTGAACGTGACCGCTCTCAGCTACCGCCTCGAGAATGAACCACGGCGGGTACAGATAGCCGTGCAGATACTCCGGCGGTGGATTTGGAGCCAAATGGGTCATAAGTTCCTCAAATGGTCTTCTGAGATGTTCCACCGTTTCACCATATCGTGGATCTGGATCATCCTTGTGCAGAATTTGGTATGACTTGCCAAGCTGTTCCAAGACAGGAGGTGAATCGGCGAGCATCTTTGCAACGTAGCAGATGCGGAACGCAGCACCCTTGCCGCGAACGTAAAGAGTGATGTCGCTGCGTGGATTGTATTCTGTATCCCAGGTAATAGACTCAGTATAGAATCCGCCATCGTGATAGCACATTGTGAGTCTGGTGGATTGGGCAGAAAAAGAACACAAGTGCTAATGCGAAGTGTGCGCTAGAAATACTACTGTAGATATATTGTGTTAGGGGAAAGATGATCAATTCAGGGAAGGTGGAGCCACTTTATGCTTTCTGACAGCGAGGAAATGAGATCCCAAAGCCGGCGCAATTAGCCGTCACCCGTACGTGTTTGCCCGGTCATCGGGATTCACGGCCTCCACTTCACCACAGCTACTACCAATCAACGTTGATCATGTGTAGTACTAATACTTGGTTTTAGTCGCGTTTGTATTACTCTGTGGAACGGGTAGATAAAACTCACGGCAACGAACATCGCTGACAATGCTTGTGCCGCAACCGCAAGTTTTATAATCAGGAGAAACTGGGTTGTTTGGGAAAAAATGATCAATTCAGTAAAGAGGGAGCCACTTTGTGCTTGGTGACAACGAGGAAATCCGGCACAGGAACCTAGGGAGCCTAAATACAGGGCCGTCACCCATGCATGTTTGCCAGTCATCGCCTTCACCGCCTCCACTTCACTATAGCTACCAATCAAGGTTGATCACGTGTAGTACTAATACTTGGTTTAGTCCCATTGGTGTTACCGTGTGGAAGAGGCAGATAAAACTCACGACACCAAAAAATGACCTTTGTCATATTACTGCGACGAACATTTATAACAACTCTTGTGGCCGCAAATACAGGTTCTGTTGCTGCTCTGACCTGGACGAACTGCGGCCACTGCGACGCCACACGCATGGCAATACCAGCCACGCTTTTTGTATGCCTTCGTGCGGCAGTCTTTGTTATCGCAATGGCCCTTCTCAATGAAGGTGGCTGTCGTACTGTTATTGCCGGTGCACCGCTGGAGTTGACCGTTCATATCATAAACACCCGCTTGAACGGCATATCCACACTCATTAGCAGTGGCGGGTTCCCAGGATGAACCAATGGAATGTTCGCAATCGAGCCTTCTTCTAATAAGTTGGCACATGGTGTATTGAGTGTTTTAACGTGAGAGTGTAAGTGTCGAAATTGAAGAGGATGGGGTATTGAGAGGATGGGGTTATTGCGATGGGAGATGAATTTAGTTTAGGTCGGCGGTCGTCGGCTGAAGGAGAAAAGTATTGCAGGTCAAGTGTCGTTGCCCGTGTTGCGGCGGTGTTATATAGTGAGATAAGAGACAAGACTCCTTCGTGCTTCTGGGTTCTACGTGTTTTGGTTGTGAGAACAATCCAGACGTGATGTTTAGTATTGACATAAGTGAGTCACGCTCCTTGGCTGGCGTCGATATCATCACCTAACTAAGCTGCTCAGGAGGCTGGTAACTAATGCATCTGTTATGCTACATGCAAGCACGAAGGGAATGGTTTGTTAAGGCCTCGCTTGGCCCCTGCCCCCCGCACTCTGCCTCCTTCGCATTGCGAGCAAGACTAATGTGGTTGGACGGCCGCCTCTGTAGCGACGCGATGTTAGTCCCGCAGTCCAGCCCGATACAAATCCACGCGTACGGTTTAAGGCTAAGTGTACGCCAGCCAGCGAATGGGTGTATGCTTAGTTTCTATACGAACAGCCACTCGTTGCTAATAGACGCGCCTTTAACCTTATGTATTTTACGCGAGAAATGGTTAGGCATGATGGCCCTATAACTGTATGAGCCGTGGACATCTAATGGTTAAGGTTATATATCGAGGCCCAGCCTCCTATACTTATAATATAGACACGAGAGATGGCACGACTGCATGTTCGCACGCGTTCATTAGCAGACTGGGCTTTTTAGAGTTTAAGCAGGCTGGGGTTTATTAATAGCCACCCGCCTCTTAAGCACCGGCCGTGTTAAAGGGGGAACCGCTCGAATCATTCTATTATAATAGAACATAAATAGCTGCTTTAAACACGCGTCTATATTATAATTCTTAAACGCTTATATAATTAGCTAAACAGCTCCGGTACCTTATACGTAACGAATCTGCACGAGATTCACCGCAGCTTATTCATTGCTAAATAAAGGAAAGCACCATTTAAAGTCGGTTATAAAGTGATTTAAGTTCTTCTACTTTAGTAAAGACCCGATAGTATATTACTCGTACCATAACTGCTCGCTAAAACGTAAAGGTCCTTTATCCGATATGATTTCATATAGCACATGGTTATTAAGATGAGCGGCGTGCTAACTTAATAATGCTAGCCTTCCTTTAAGCTTGGAATTCCGGCATGCTGCCTTAAGTCTTAAATAGTTTAATTATAACGCTATAAACGCGGAGTGCTTAAGAACAGCTGCAGCCACCGGAAGCTATACGCCACGTAATGTACCAGATCCTATTAATAAGCAAAATAGTAAGTCCGATCCATTTTAAAGCGGTGTATCCTCGCTTATAGAAGAACTAATAAGATCGTCCGGTTCTTTAAAAGCGAATATAAGTTAATAAACTCGCTTGGGAGCTATATTAGCGCCACCTCGAGAGGTAGCTAACCTACCTTAAGGGTTCGTAACAATGTATTAAAATGGACAGTTATATTATAAAATAAGTACTTACCATAGAATGTCATCTAGCTAAAAAGCCGGACTTTTATATAGTTAATGTTAATATTACCATGTTATGCTAGTTAGCGTTAATGCTAACCGGCGTTTTAAGCAGCTTAATGTTACTTAAATATCTTATCGGCTATTTACACGTTTAACGTATTCTTCCCTTATTTAGCTAAGCGATAAGATAAAAGCCATTAATATCTTTCACTTGCCCCTTATCCATTTATTATTACTTATTAAGTATAAAAGACTGGATAATAATAAACGTTTAAACGAGTTATATAATCTTAACTTTATAATTACGTTTACCTTAATGAGCTAAATACTCGTTTCTTTTAATAGTAAGATTTTTATATAAAGGTTATAAGCTGCTATCTAGCATTTAAGTATTACTTAGTCCCCCATCTCCATAACTTTGCGAGATCGATCACTATTTCACACTAACTCCCCGTTAGCGCTAGCAGCTATACACGACTTTTCCTTAATCATTAGGTCTCCTTACTAAATGCGGTTTAGGTTTACATAATAGCTATAAGAGCAAAGTAAAGCACTTTAAGATGCTTATATGATATAATAGTAGATAGAGTAGTTTAAGGATATAAGTACGCTTTAAATGATTTCACTTAAGGATGCTTTTTTAAAGTTCCACGAGCCTAAAAATGGTGGGAACTTTCCGCTCTTCCTATAATAGGGTTAGAATGATTTTAATACCGATGCGATAAGTAAGGCTATAGCTTAAAACTAAGCATCCTTTAATTTAAATATGGCTATGATCGATAATTTGTCACGCAGAAGCGGGAGCTGCAAAGTAGACTTGCTGTGAGAAGAGCGCTTCGGAAGTATTGATTAAAGTTCCTTAATTAATATAAAAGAGAGTGAGCGAAGCTCGCAGTATATATACATGATAAAAGAAAGAGCTTAATAAGCTGTATGGGGTGTGCCTTAGGGCGCACTTAAAGCAGCACGTGAAGCACCTTAGCCCGCGTGACCACCTTAAGATACACCCTGCGACACACCCCCCAGTTAATCTACTGCGCAGGAGATTAACTGTCTGTAGCGCTGGTGACGATCTGTAAGTGGGTTGAGAATGATCTTAAAGTAAGCTGAAGTCCTTCTGAACC
>MU854064.1:0-25222 GCA_033297225.1 Diplogelasinospora grovesii | reverse complement strand
TGCGCTGAGCGCCCATTCCATGACTTCAGTGGCTTCCATGGCTTCCATGGCTTCCATGGCTTCCTGTTGGCCAGATCCACTGCTTCCACGCAGTCGATGGGTCTTCCTTTCCTGGGCGCCTCACTGCTTACTCCGGTCAATCCAACAAATTCATTCAAAAAGTGGTTTTTTGTAGCAACTTAGACAGTTATCGCATGCGCCCTACATTTTACCCACCGGACTTTAATTATCCCGCCCCGCCCAAGTCTTTTTTTATGCAGCCGAAGTCATCACCACCACTACAACCAGGCTAATTGAGCTGCATGCAATCGCAGATAAATATCAATCTAGACTCCCTAGCCTTTATGGGGTGTAGGAACCCACTTTACTTCATATTTAATGATCCCCCCGAGCATCTGGTTGTAAAGGACGATAATATTTGGTTTCATTCGGACGACACCGGCGATAGCGATGTCAATATATACGCTGGCTTCGCCAGCGATTACTTCGACACTGACGACGACGACGTTAATCGGGAAGATGATGGCGGTGAGGATACCGGTACTGCAACGCCGCGTTCAAACGGGATGCATTAGATCGATAACCTTTTTTTGGGACGGCGATTCCAATGTCGATAGGGTGCCTATCGATATATGCACCGGCCTTGACAGCGATTACGTCGACACCGATAGCGACGACGACGTTAATTAGGAAGATGACGGCGGTTACGCACACAAGGATACCGGCACTATAGACAGGATAAATTAGTTTAACGATACTAATTGGGATGGCGATTTTCTTAACGATCTAAATCGCGATGGAGATGGCGATAGGGACGGCGATAACGATAGCGATTCGAACGCGCCGCCGCCGCCACCACTTTCTAATCCGCCCAAAGATCACAGGCTTCTCAACTTTCACTACGCCTAACTGGAAGATCTGATGGAAGAGCTTTACGAATGGAGCGCCCAAGCCCGGTTCGCAGTAATCAAATTACGCACCGCCAACTACATGAAAGACTTTGGTCCCTCTCGCGTAGACATCGGCTGCATGAGAGGCCCCATTTGACCTTTAAAGTCTGTAGGTATAAGATCTACATTAACGCGAAAGAGAGACTGCCTATGAGAGGCTATAGCCAAAGCATTAAAGTGTAACGACAGAAAATGGACTTTAGAAATTAAATCTGACTGCGACCATCATACCCACCGCGCTGAGGACAGTATAGAAAATGCCCGCCCGATTCCCTAGTTTAACAGTTAACACTACGAATATATCACTATGTATGTGGATCGGCGATCTATCAGTAATTAAGAGCTTGCTAAAGACCTACGTACAACGTTCCCCGGCATCGTCTTCACTAAGAAGTAACTAAGAAACGCACGTAAGAAGTCATACAAAGAGCTGCTGAATAAATACATAACGTACTTGCATAGCGAGTGGCGCAGCATAGCGAGTGGCGCACTTTTTCCACTTTTCAACCTCCCAACTTCATCACTAGATTTCTTCCACATCACAACATGGAATCTCTACCAAAAGAAAGTCGCATAACCCTTGCGCTTGAAGCCCTTAAGAAAGACCCTAAACTTTCCGTACGAAAAGCTGCTAGGATCTACCAGATCCCTGAAACCTCGCTCCGTCACCGACGCGCCGGAAAGCAACCACGACGCGAATTACCTGCCAACTCGAGGAAATTGACCGACCTGGAGGAAAAAGTCCTTCTTGAGAGGATACTCGACCTTGACGCGCGAGGGTTTCAGCCCCGGCTTTCTGACATTAGAGAAATGGCCGATCGCCTTCGTACGACGCGCGACGCGTCACGCGTCGGACCCCGATGGGCCAACGGCTTTGTAAAACGACACCCAGAGCTTACGACACGTTTCCGACGTCGAATCGATTACCAGAGGACCTAATGCGAAGATCCCGACGTGGTAAACGCGTGGTTTCGGCTTGTGCGAAACGTTATGGACAAATACGCTATCCAAGAGGGGGACATGTACAATTTCGACGAGACTGGGTTCCAGATGGGCATACTCTTAAGTGCAAAGGTCGTGACAAGCTCCGAACGCCGCGGTCGGCCTCGTACGAAGCAGCCTGGCAATCGGGAGTGGGTTACGGTGATCCAGGCTGTGTGTGCGGATGGCTGGGTCGTGCCGCCGTACTTCATCGTTAAGGGGAAAAACCACCTCCTCCCCTGGTACCAGAACAGCCGATTCCAGCCCGAATAGAGAGTCCATACGAGCGAGAATGGCTGGACTACAAATGAGATTGGTCTTGATTGGTTAAAACATTTTGATTAATCTACTAAGCGTCGTACGAGAGGGGTATATCGACTGCTCATCCTCGACGGCCACGAAAGCCACCACTCAGTCGACTTCGAGGACTTCTGTAAGGCCAACAATATTATTCCACTCTGCATGCCTCCCCATGCATCTCACTTCCTTCAGCCTCTTGATGTCGGATGCTTCAGTTCGCTTAAGCATTCGTACGGCAAGCAGATTGAGCGGATGATGCGGATGCAAATCACCCACATTACGAAGGAAGACTTCTTCGACGCGTTTATCGAGGCATTCCACACCTCTATCACAGCGAACAACATACGAGCAGGCTTCAGAGCTGCTGGCCTTGTCCCTTTCGACCCTGAATCGGTAGTTTCTCGCCTCGACCCTAAGCCAATTACCCCATCTCCTCCAAACTCGCGTCCCGGAACAGCCACATCTTAGGTCCCTAAGACTCCCTCCAATGCGTACGAAGCAGGCCAGAGCTCCAGTACTCTTAAGCGGAAGATCGAAAACCATCAAGGTAGCTCTCCCACCCACATTTTCGATGTTATCGACTTGCAGGCGAAGAGCATCTCGAAATTGGCACATAAGATGGTATTGCTCCGCGCCGAGAACAAGGAGCTACGTACGGCAAATGAGCGGCAAAGCAAGCGACGCAGGACCAAAAAAACACGTTTACAGGATGGAGGATCACTTAGTTTACAAGAGGCGATGGTTTTGATGGCCGACCGGGAACTTGGTGGTCAAGATTGCGAAGAAACGTCTGGCAGTGGTGATTGTATAACCGTGTGTGAGCCACGCGTTCGGCTCTGCAGCAACTGCAAGAAACCCGGCCACAATGCACGAACTTGTCAAGTAGTTTGCGAGACCTCTGAAGAGAGCGATTCCGAGTAGTTTCAATTAGTTTGAGGCGTTGTGGTTGAATTGACTTATACAAAGTGATCGAGGTCCGAGAAAAGTGCGCCACTCGCTATGCTGCGCCACTCGCTATGCAAGTACGTTACCGGTATAAGCCATAATGAAGATGTTCAGTGAGCGAGGTTATTACCACGTCGTCCTCCCATCACGAGATAATCTACATAAGCCAGAGGAACTATTTTAGACTCACTCATAGTCCGAGGAATAGTAGCATCTCTATCCATAAGTCCAGCTTTACGATAATACGTATAAAATGAACGATAAGGGGCTAGCCTTATTCCAGGTAGTCGGCGTTAACCATCATAGAAAGAGCTTCACCTATACATTCGATCTTATTAATAACGAACGTAAGGAAGGTTTTACTTAGTTAATGGAGCAGCTTAATATCCGACGCATCTAAATTAAAGCTTCCACCCTTATAGTAACCATCACGGACTACGATATCACTATAAGGAACGCTATTACGTCTGTTTATCTAGATGCATATCCCTAGCTTTACATCTTCCATATTAATAATAACGTCATCCTAAACGTTAAGCGTAAATGGGATAAAAGAACTGCAGCGCAATTTGCTTAAGACGAAGAGGAAGATGAAGATAACGAGGATGATAAGATGATTGTTACGCGGCTCAATCAGCTAGCTACCTAGGAAAAAGACCTTAGCCTGGTTCTGGACGCCGTAAAGTACTCACGACGTAAAATCTACGAGCTCTAGATTTATATCTTAACTGCTAAGACTTATAAGAAGTTTAACGATAGTTATAAGAAGTTAAAGGCATTCTTTCCTTAATAAATAGCGATCCTTAACTATATAAAGGAGTCTCTTATGCCAGTGGTGCAAGACTAGGCAAGTTGCTACGTTAACAAGCGACTTAACTTTAAGCATCGAGTGACCTTTATAGTAGAAGCCATCCACCGCATTCTAAAGACCTATATAGTTAACGGCCTCAGTCATATTAAAGTACTCGTCGATGAGATGTATTCTTTTATAGATAGTTAGAAACAAGCCACTAAAGAAGCTTACCGAATGTAGAGAGAAAGACTCAGATGAGAGTATCTCAGCAAAGCATAGCTAGGTGAAGCCCCCCTCAATGTAAGTGACTTAGCCTTAAAGCATGTTACTCGAGAGTATCGTTATATGCAGGGCTTTCTACATAAAGGCAAAGTAACGCCATGCACACAATCTATCACCTCGCAATATGGCATACCTTGCCGGCATAAGTCTCCTTAAGCGGCATAAGGCGGGCAAGCTGGTGCTTAATAAGTCTGATTTCCACTCATACTAATGGATGGGTAGATCTTTAGATGATGAGGATCAGTGGTTACGTTAGCAGGAGTTTAACCGTATATAGCATCTTCAAGGGAGACCTCGAAATAGTGAGGCATTTGCCTCTGACCCGAAAGCACCACTACTCACGCAGGTGCCAGTTATACGATCCTAAACGTCACAAATCAAACCCTCTGCGCGCCGTATCCCCTCTACGTTCGAGAGGGTAACCTAACGGCTGAAGATAAGAGAGATAAGCGGGAGAGAGGGCGAGAGATGGATCTTACCAGCGTGGAAGATTCAAACAACGAAGATTCAAACGAGCCACCCACTGCCAGTGCGCCGTCAAAGAAGCCTCGCGGGCGCCCTCGAGGTTCGAAGAACAAGACTGCAGCCAAGCCGAGGGCGGCGAGGTCTGGGGAGCGCCCAATGGGCATTTCAAAGCCCACGCGTACTGGGCGGCTCCCCAAGCCGTCGGAGCGACTGTTAAGCTCTCTAAAGTGATGTTAGTCACTGTATGTATATGTACTGTATATAGATAAATAGATCTGGTGCACGTAATTTTCACGTGACGTAAAATTGCTTTTATTGCAGAAATCGACGAATTGGCCCGCGGGCGCCTTCTACTACTATTGCCTATATATTGCGTTGTGAATTACTTCAACTTATGGTTGCTTTTATATGCGTTGGGCGTTGGCGATGTTGGCTGCATTGGGATGTGGGTCTTTTAGCTACAAAAAATGAGTTGGAAAATGATTTTATCATTCTGCCGGCTCCACTTTTTACCTTATATATACTATAAGTTTTTTAATAATACCAATAAGCTGAGCCTAATTAAGTAGTATTACGTGTCGAGGTTTACGTAAGAGAGGTGCGTATTAGCTTTAAGGTAATGATAAGCTTTTTAATAAATCTCGTTATTACGTTATTTAGTGACTAGTATCTGAGACCTTATAATAAGATCTTCTAAATAGTCTGCTCGAGCCGGTTCGTCGCTTCATAATATTCTTAAACAGGGCTACGGAACTCGTCCTTTAAGAGCACTTTAGGGTCAGGCTAAACGTTTAGGCCGTGCTAACCTGGATCCTTAATAGCTAGCTCCTTATAATCGACGAAAAAGCTTTAATGTCCTAATTAGCTATTAATCATTAGTATAAAAAAAAAAAGCTTTTACTTAAATAATGTAAAAAAGAACTTATCTTACCTCCTTTAAGTCAGGAAAGAGATCTTTATCTTAAAGTAAGTTACCTAACTGTTTATATCCTTAACGGACAATATTCTTTAAGAATAATATATTAAGCTTTTCTTCTTTTAAAAGGCTAAAAAGCTTCTAATAGCTCTCGATAACCCGTCGCTACGTGACTAAAGGCACGCCGTAGCCCTTAACCTGAAAGAAGTCGTATCGTCGATAAGCACCTTGCACCTATATAATAACCCTATCCTTATCTTTTAAGGCTTATGGGTTAAGATAGGAACTAATGTTAATAGTCTTTAAGACGTCGTCAGCTGACATGCTAAGCTAAAAGTAGTTTATAAAGTGGAGAAGAATATTAAGTATAACTTAAGATTAAAGCATGTATAATTCTCTTTATTATTTAAGGTCTTATATATTACCTTTTATTATCTTTTATTTATTACTAGCTTAACATTAGATAAATATAAAGTGAAGGGGTAAAGGGGGGGGAGGATATAGAAGCTTTAAGTTTTAGCTAAATTCTGCTTTACGGCGGTGGTAGAAACTTCCTCTGAAACTAGCAGTATAAAATTAAAAGTAGCAGCTCATTATATCCGGCGTTAAAAAAGCTACCTTAATATTTCGATGTAATTTTAACGAGGTCCATTATAAGGAAAGAAATGTTAAACTTATAAATAGTTTAAGAGGAAGCATTATTAAGATGCCTTAATGTTACTACTTAGATACTAAAATATATTTAGCTCCACTTAAACTACGCGCTTAAGCCGAGCATATAAAAGAGCTATTTCTAATAGCTTAATATAGCGGTCACTTCCCGACTTTAACTTCGACCTAAGACTATAAGGTGTAAGGGGCTTAAGAAGTATAGCACAGAATTAAGGACTTCTAAGTTGTGGATTAATTTATAAGGGAGAGAAAGAGAGCCGCGTAGTGGAAGCTACGCGGCGCGACTTATATACAGCGGGTGCAGCTAATAGGAAGTCACTATATAACCTAGCATTAAGGCTTCAGAATCCTATTCCTAGCGTGCTAGGTGCGCTACGCATACGGCATCCAGCTTGGGACTAGAATACTAGGCTAAGCCTGAAATAACCTTATGGGGCTTCTAGCCTATAACATAAGGAAGCTATTTCTAGCTTTAAATACTATATTGGCTCCACTTACTTACTTAAGAGCCACTTCGCCTTTTAGCTAGGGGCATGTCGTGGATTAATTCTGAATCTTATTAATGAAGCTTATATAAAGTTATTAATCCCAACGTAAATGGTCTACTTTCTTAATAGTATTAATAAGATCTTAATGCTTATAAAAACTATATTTTTTCATAGCACTTAATCCTTATTACTAAGTGAGTATAATAGCCTTTTTAACAGCTAAAAATAGCTAACGTAGTTTACATATAAGTTATAGTAAGACGGAAGACTAATAAAAGTTTAACCTTTTAAAGAGTGTTATTTTAAAATATAGCTCTTAAGATTAACTGTTAAATAATGATTTTAAATCTTAAGTAAGGATAAATATAATAATAGAATTATTAACACTACGTATAAGTAAAAGCCGTAAGAGTAGCTTAAGTTTTATAAAGAGCTATTTTTAACTCCTTACTTAAACTAGTTGCATCTATATCCTTAATTAAGGCTCGCTTAATAAGGAACTTAATTAATATAGTCAGATATATTACCTCCTTATCACTTAAAAAGTTTTCTGCTAATAGCTATTCTGCTAGTAGCTATTAATCTTAAGATAGCTATTAGTTTACTGCTTTAGTGCCTCGATGCGCTGCTATGCTACTTATAAAAGCTTCTTCTTAATGAATTAACTGTTCATTAAAATATATATAAAGGAGTGAGTATTACCTTATTAAATAATAATGTAAATAGTATTAAAATACTTAGTCATATATATTAACATCTTACTAGTTCATGGAGTAAAGAAATAAAATAATTATTATACAGATTAAACAAATTACTATATCCTTCGCCACTACCCTTACAGTCATAATTAAGTCGCTCTTTACATTAAATCTCGTAAAGACAGTCTTACTATACTTATCATCCTTTAAGTAAAGGTAAAATAGTTCTATATCGCTTATTAACTGAACTTTAACTTAAATTATAAAGTCTATATAATTAGTTAATAAAAGAAACATAATTTTAACTCTTCGAGTACTTTAAGATAATTAAGCTTTATGACTAGGCTATCTCTTTTTAATGAGAAAGCTGGAGTTAAGCTAGTTACCTTAATTAATCTGCTCCTTTCCCAGCTTTAAAGCGACGCGCTTACGTTTTTATATAGCTAAAGTGATAGATGAAATTAAAGTAGACTTACGCTTTAAGGCGTTATCTTAATCGTTGTCCGTTAGTGGAATGAGTAAGTAGTAAAATAAAGTATTTAAGTAAAGTGGTAAGTGGGACCAGAATAAAACTTAATTAAATTAAGTAAGTGATAAGTAAGAGAAGTATATAGCTTAACTAAATTAAGGAGGTGGTGAACTTAAGAGCCTTTTAAGAAGGCGGTAAGCGGGACTAGAATGAAACTTAGTTAAATTAAGCAGGCGGTAAGCATGTTATAAATTAATTAAATTAAGTAGATAGTAAAGTTTAATCCGTTAAGGGAAAGGATTCGAGGTAATTAATCTCGAGGTAAGAATTATTTTAGCTTATTAAGCTTAAGGAATTACTTATATACTTCTTCCTCTTAACGCATTTTATATTTAGTCACTGTTCCGTAAAATGGTTAATAAAGATGCTTTCCCTCTCCGAAACTCCTTTAAATAAGAGCTACTTCGATAATAAAAAGGTTAGTTCCTATTAACCTAATAATGATAGCTTTATTAATACTAATTTAATAATAAAGTGTAATATAGTAATTACGTGGGAAAAGCAGCCGTTTTAAAGCTATTATCATTATCTTTATCATTTTTAATAGTTAAATAGGAACTTAATTAAGCTAAGTAAGCAGTGAGTATAAGAAGTAAATTATAGCTTAGTTAAGTTAAGTAAGTAATAAAGTAAAATAGAAAGAGAATGGACTAATTAAAGTTAATAAGCGGTAAAATATAAGACTATTTTAAGAAAGCGGTTAAAATAATATTATTAAAAGTCACGGCTTACTTACATACATTTAATTAAGGTTTAAAGTATTATATTACTTATATTCTGTCTTCTAGCAGGCTAATTGCTGGCCTACGTAATTTATATAAGAGGGAGCTTTAGAACTACTATTTTATTAACGGATTATTATTTATCCACATTTATAAGCCTTCGGGCTGATCGGCTAATTAAACTTGTTTAGCTCCTGAGCACTCCTTATCTCTTACGCTAAGCACCCATTTCATGACTTCGGTGGCTTCCATGGCTTCCATGGCTTCCTATTAGCTAGATCTACTGCTTCCACATAGTTAATGGAGTCTTTCTTTCCTAGGTGCCTCACTGCTTACTTTGATCAATCTAACAAATGTAATGGGGCGTAAGTGGGCTTAAGTTATAAAAAGCGCTAAGGTAACGTATAATATGTATGTTATTAGCTATTAAATATTTATATTCGCGTGGAGCAGCGCCCACGCTTAAGAAGAACTTCTTCTTATAAGGATTAGTTAATATAGTAACTTAATAATCGCTCCCGAATATATACCTTATCGTTAAAGCTCATTATAACATTATTTTCTTCCTTAGCTATAATATAGCCTCACCTTATAAATAGAAACTTAATCGAATTAAGTAGGTAATGAGTATAAAGAGTAAATTACGTAGTAGTTAGATTAAGTAAGTAGTGAAGTAGAAATTAGGTAAGTAGTAATATACTTTAAAGCCTTAAGTTCCTCATTAGCTTAAGATAAGCTAGATCCTTAGTTTATTATAAATCGCTTATTCTCTTTATTATGTATGTATAAATGCTCCTCTTATAGTTATAAGATGCAGTTAGAGCTTTAAGGGGTATTTTTAAGAGTAGCTTCTCCGAGTTTTATCAGTACTAAGTGAAGCTTTAAGGTACCTTATATAAGAGTATTATAAGAACTAAGCGTAAACTCATATAATATACGTATAACTGTTACAAATCTAAAAGGGTTAGCAGTCGGCAGGCAGCTAGCGGTAGGATGACAGGCCCAAGCGGGACTGGCGGCTAAACGGGAAGCTAAGAAAGACGGCATAAGGCAGGATAGACTAGTAGGGCTTAACCCCGCTAGTGTGGACCAATTAGTAGTGGATTACTAAGATTATGGAAAGCATAGGTGATTTAAGGTGATCCTTACGGTAAAGGATCATTAAGCTCACGAAGAGCTTAAGTGATCCAGAGTGATCTTAGGTATAAAGGATCACTAGGCTCACGATAGATCGCGGTGATCCAAAGTGATTTAAGAAGTATATATATAATGGTCGTAACTACGACTTAAATAGTTTCCCTTTATCACGACAGTAATTAACTATAAGTGCTTAAGCTATTATTTATAGTCTTATATCCAAACTTAAGTGTAACGTATTATAAGAGCTTCGCTTATTAACCTTATTAAAGTTCTATTATCTGTTCCTTAGCAATATAGACACCGGATTGTTACACGTTAATTACTCCCTTTATTCTATTACGGAAAAACGAAGGAACTTTATGAACATTATGTCTTAATCGACACAGTTTACGGGACGTGAACCTACGATGGACGAAGCAGTTTAACAGCTCGTTAAACAGGTCAGACTTTTAACACTGGAAAGTAAGGAAACACGCGACAAGATCAATAACGTCGAGGAAAAGAGAGAAGAACTAGAGGAGAAAGTGGATGTGAAGAATAAGGTGAAGCTACCGGTGCTATTACGTTTCGACGGCACGCAGGATAAGCTGCAGCCTTAATTGCTAGCGGTACGTTCGTACTGTTCACATCACGACGAGAAGTTCGTAAACGGCGAAGACGAGTCGGTGTTTACTATTTCGTTACTAGAAGGAAAGGCTGCTAAGTGGTGCAGTTCGGCGTAGAAGGAGTGGCTGGAGGAGGATGGAAATAAGAAACTTTCGCTATACACTAGTCGGCTGTACGACGGAATTAAGGCATTTACGGAGGAAATCACGAAGGTGTTCGGGGAGCAGGATGAGGTTCGCCGAGCCGAAGGACGACTGGGATGGCTGAAGCAGACTAAGGCGGCGTTTACTTACGCGACGGAATTCATGTAAGAAATTATAAAGACACGTTAGAATAAGGATGCGTAGAAGCGAGCGTTTTACGAAGGACTGAAGGATGGTGTAAAGGACGAAGTGTATAAGGTGGATTGGCAAGAGTTGGAACTCGACGCCTTTATCACGCTAGCAGTTAAGATTAACGACCGTAACTTTGCTAGGCAGCGGGAGAAGAAGGGAGGGAAAAGCTATTAGCTTGTCAGGAACGCGCTAAAAGACAGTTATAAGAAGAATAAGTATAAAGGGACGTTATAAGGGATATACTTTGGACCTATGGACGTCGACGTAGCGTAAGCTTAAGTAAGAAGACCCCGAGATAAAGCTAACATACAGTGTTATAACTGTAATAAGAAAGGGCATTACGCTTAAGAGTGTAAAAAGTAAAAGAAGATTGGATGGAAGCCGGTCTTAAGGAAAGAAGCGGTAAACGTCTTAAAAGAGATAAAAGGGTTAGAAGCTACGTGCGTTAATTATAACAGCGGGGAGGACGCTACGGACGACGACTAAACGCTAAGAGGAGAAGTCGACGATAGTAGCAATAGTAACGGTTTTAACGAAACGAGCCAGTAAGGCATAATAAACGATGATTTAAGAATCTCGTTCAACTATATCGAGCTACCATTAAGGCTACTATTAATAGCTGAATAGTAAGGGTTAACGCTAACTTAAGACGAGAGAAGGCAGTGGAGCATTACTTAAACAGGTTAAACATTAAGACTAAGTGCGGTTTACTTATAAGGTAAGGTACTCGAAGCATAAGGGGTGATTATAATAGTAAGGAACGAGTTATAAAGGAAGTAAAAGGACTTAGAAATAATTAAATAGGCTTATATATAACTTTAAAGCGACGTTATGTAAACTATAAGATTAGTTATAATAATTAGGACCCGGTAAGATAGACTATTAAGATTAAAAGGAGAGGAGGAAAAAGACGTGATCATACTACTGGAATAAGAGTATGAGGGCGAGGAAGAGAAACGGATAGTAAAAGGACAGCCGTTTATCTCGTAGTATAATTACTGGAAGCGGAAAGGAGCAGTGTGCGATGGAAGAACGACCTCTTACATCCGAGAACATGGGTATGGATCGAGGGAGGAAGTGTATACTAAAGATATAAATGAGTTAGATTAGAGACACGTAAGGCACCCGCAGGTAGCATGGTTTCATTATATCTATTACGGGTGTAAGACTCATTATAAGGAAAAGTACGAGCATAACTTTTAACTGGAACGATTACGAGACACTAACGGGAAAGTGGAGCCGATCCGGTAGGTGTATCGGGCGGACTCGTTAAGAGGCTATTAGGAAGTGAAGCAGTGTAAGGACCTGGCACTAAACGTCGTTAAGGTAGCAATATAACCACGATATTAGTACCCGGCAGCATGCAGAAATAGTAGGACGTAGGTAAACGTTTCGTTACTATACTGTGCGGCTATGGACTGTATGCATTACGTAAGGGTAAAGTGCGAGTAGTGGCACGAGAACCGTAATAAGTCTCGACCACCGCGGAAGTACGTGATTAAAGGGGCTGGTGACGAAGGGTGGCGGCACGCTAGCTAAACGTAGCTAAGCGGATTTAACGCGCTGGACGAAGAAGAATTAGCTATAAGACTAAACACCGAGACTACTCGGGAGGAGGAGGAGCGGGCTGCGAATGCTTAACTTTATAGCGGAGCAGATGTTGCCGATAACGGGGGGATTAGTAACATGATAATAAAAGAAAACCCTTAAGAGAAGGAAGTGGCGGAAACCGACGTTACTTAGTAAGACCGTAAACTATATGTAAAGGTGGAATAAGAAGGACATCGGATCCGAGCATTAGTTAACGGAGGATCGTAAGTAAACTTAGTATTATTAAAGGTTGTTAATAAGCTACGAATACCTTAAGAAGAGAAGGAGTAACCGGTAGTGATTAAAGGACTATTCGACACGTAGTGGGCTAAGAGAGTAATAGTACTATTAAACATTTAAGTTAAAGGGAAGACTACGAAGACGATATTCGATATCGTGGACATAGGACCGAGTAAGGACATAATTTTAAGGCGCTTATAATATAAGGAGTATAACTTAAATATTAATTAAAAGGGCGGTAGTTACTTACGATTAAGATAACGGGAGTACCCGACCATTAAGAAGAAAGATTTATTAGGAAGTTAAGATGCCGAGACGACGTTAGCACGGGAGTTACTAAAAGAAGATAGCGAAGTCGATATATACTTTATGGAAGAGAGTAAGCATTAAACGTATTAAGGACGGGTTACTTAAACGGAAGCCGTAAATACTGTTATAGCATTTAGTAAGTTCGTATATTATTAGTAGAGCGAGGGAATTAAAAAGAACAGTGTATCGTTAAAGTATTAAGGTTACTTAACATTCGAAAGTAAGCATTTAAAAGGACTATTAAAGAGAGGTCCGTAAGATTACGAGATTAAGCTTAAGGAAGGAGTATAGTTACGACTCTTTAAGGTATATCGCAGTAATACGCGATAAGACGAGGAGTTAAGAAAGTATTTAAAGGAAAACTTAAAAAGAGGTTATATTAAGGAATCGATATTATTAATAAGATACTTAGTGTTATTTATTTTAAAGAAATTTAAATAAGATAGTAATGTATTATCTCGACGATATTCTTATCTTTTCGAGAACGTTAAAGGAACATAAAAAACACGTAAGGGAAGTGCTCGATGCGCTATAATAATATAAGCTGTTAGTGAATAAGGAGAAGAGCGAGTTTTACGTGTAAGAAACCGTGTTCTTAAGATATTTAATATCGTTAAGACAGGTTAAAATGGAATTAAAAAAGGTAAAAGTAGTACGGAACTGGCCGATATCGACGAACGTTACGAAAGTACGCGTTATCGTCGGGTTCGTAAACTTTTACCGAATGTTTATTAAAGGCTTCGGGGAGGTAGTGCGACCGTTACACGATTTAATTAAGAAGGACGTGGAGTTTTATTAAGGAGAGGATTAAGAGCGGGCATTTTAACAGCTTAAGGAACTTATCGTAAGCGACCTTATATTAAAACTACCCGACTTAACGAAACCATTTAAAGTCGAAACCGATATATCGGACTTTATGATCGGAAGGCAACTTAGCTAGCGAGATAATAAGGGGAAGCGACACTTTATTACGTTCTTCTCGAAGGCTTTATTAAGACTAGCGCTTAACTACCCGATCTATAATAAGGAGCTTATAACTATCGTTAAGGCGTTTAAGGAGTGAACACTGTATTTAAGTGGAACCGTGTACTTAGTGTAAGTGTATATAAACTATAAGAACTTACGGTATTAGACGAGCTTATAGAACCTGAACGGGAGATAAGTAAGATAAGTAAAGTTTATAACAGACTTTAACTTCGAGATATATTACGTTAAAGGATCGGAAAACGTAAGGGCAGACGTATTAAGCCGACGAGCGAATTATAAGAAAAGTAAAAGAAAGGAGACGTTACTAGTCTTCGAGGAATAAGAGGACGGATCGCTCCGACATTAACCACGAATTAACGAGGACTGCTTCGCGGCGGAACCACTGTAAGCTTAGCTAAAAAGCTATGCCGTGTATCGAGAATAACGACCTAGCTTCGGGAAGTATTAAAAGGAACTCGACGGGGAGGCATAAGCCGAGTGGGAAATAAGTGAGAAAGAAAAAGGGGTGTACTTACAGTAACGGAAGCTGTGGCACGAAGGAAAGGCGTATATACAATTAGAATAACGAACAGAAGTTATACGGTAGATTTACGAGTCACCATTAAGAGGACATTTCGGAATCACGCGCACTATGCATTAAGTGCAGCGATACTTTAGCTAGCTAAGGCTAAAGGAAAGCGTGAAAGAGATATTAAAAGGATGCGACCTATATAATAAGATTAAGGCTATAAGGCATTAGCCGTACGAGTTGTTAGAACTACTGCCGGTAGCAGAAAGAGTATAAGGATCAGTTATAATAGACTTTATTATTAAGTTACTACCGTCGAAGGACTTAGTGATGAGAGTGGTATATAACAGTATTTAAGTGGTGGTGGAGAGGTTAATTAAGTAGGGAGCCTTTTTACCGTATTAAGAATCGGCTATTATGGAGCAAATAGCGTTTCTCTTCGTGAGAGAAGTAGTAAGCTAACATAAATAACCGGACGAGATCGTTACTAATAAAGATACGAGGTTCGTATTTAAGTTCTAATAAGCACTAATGAAGAGGATAGCGGTAAAGAGTAAACTTTCGACCGTATATTATTTATAAACGGATAAATAAACGGAACGGATAAATTAAGTGTTAAAAACATACTTAAAAGCATACGTTAATTATAAGTAAGATAACTAAGTAAAGTAACTACCGTGTGCGCAGTTAACGTATAACACGATAAAGATGGAGACGATAAGAGTAATATCGTTTTTCGTGAACTATAAGTATAAGGCAGACTTACGTTAAGGACCGGAAGTTTATATATTACGAGTAGTTATTACAGTTAAAAAACTCACTTTACTGTACGAGAATTTAAAGGTCGAGCTAAAGTTTATTCGATAAAGGATAAAGGATTACGTAAACCGTAAGCGCGTTAAAGGATTACCGTTAAAGGAGGGGAATAAAGTTTACCTCGTTAAAAGGAATTTAAAAATAAAGCGGCTAAGCGATAAACTAAATTTTAAGAAAATCGGACTGTTTAAAATCAGTAAGAGGGTTACGACGTTAAATTACGAGCTAAACTTATTATTTATTATAAGGTTAAGGAGTAAGGTTTTTTATATATTACTATTAAAACTAACATTAAAGACCGTTAAACTAAAACGATACGTGGAAATAGAAACTGAAGAAGGAGAATTTAACGTGGAGAGCATTTTAAACTTAAGAGAAACAGTAAGAGGAGTGGAGTACTTAGTTAAGTGGGAAGGATACGGGCACGAAGAAAATACGTAAGAACTTATAAAACACTTATAGAATTATTAACAGGAGCTATAACGCTTCCATTAGCAGAGTCCAGACCATTTATAACACTAGAGCTTAAAGGACTAACGAGGAGCGCGTCCCAGTTAATCACATTAAGCGCGCCGAGGGACTGAGCGTCGAAGGCAGCAGCTTGCCTCGCGGCAATAACCTCATCCTTAGCCTCCATCTTATTAAGAGAAGCTAGACCGCGGCGGGTCAGTTCACTGCCGCGTGTAATAAGGGACCGTCGTTAACGACGTAAGCGGTTTAAGCGAGCAAGAGATTCGTTAAGCCTAAATTAAGCTTCCGCTGCTTAACGCTGAACCTCGGAAAGGTTCACGCGCTCGGCACGGAGCTGCCCTTCAGCTTCTTGCTCCGCCTCGTTTAAACGTCTCGCCTCGGTAAGGATACGAGCGACTAAGAAGAGTTAGTACTAGAAAAAGAAGTAAGGGAGTCCGGACCACGAACAAGAAGAGACTGGGACTCCGGAACCATCGTAAGAACGACCACGGCGGACACACTCGCCGTAGCGACGGGAGCGATCGAGCATCTTATACGTAAGAGAGTGCTTATAATAATAAGAGCACGGCATGACTTCGTAACTAAAGGAGTCGATAGATACGGATAAAAGCGATCGTTCGGAAGTTTTCTTTTATTCGGATTTCATAACACGCGAGTTAGCTGTTCTGTTCGATATCCTATCAGCAGGCGTACGCCGTTATAAGAAGAAAAGAGAAGGAAAACAGGAAGCACTTACTAAGCGTAGAGAAGGATAGGATAGCTATTAGTTAGCGGCGCTTATAAGGTCTTCGGGACGAAGCCCGTGAAGGAGGGGCACCGTGTTACGAATTTAAAAGGGTTAGCAGTCGGCAGGCAGCTAGCGGCAGGATGACAGGCTTAAGCGGGACTGGCGGCTAAACGGGAAGCTAAGAAAGATGGCATAAGGCAGGATAGACTAGTAGGGCTTAACCCCGCTAGTGTGGACTAATTAGCAGTGGATCACTAAGATCACGGAAAGCATGGGTAATTTAAAGTGATCCTCACAGTAAAGGATCACCAGGCTTACGAAGAGCTTAAGTGATCTAGAGTGATCCTAAGTATAGAGGATCACTAGGCTCACGATGGATCGCGGTGATCTAAAGTGATTTAAGAAGTATATATACAATGGTCATAACTGCGACTTAAATAGTTTCCCTTTGTCACGACAGTAATTAACTATAAGTGCTTAAGCTATCATTTACAGTCTTATGTCCAAACTTAAGTGCAACGCATTGTAAGAGCTTCGCTTATCAACCTCATTAGAGTTCCATTATCTGTTCCCTAGCAGTGTGGACACTAGATTGTTATAATAACCTTAACTTTAATATAAGTAAGATTAACGGTGAATAAATAGTTTCTTAGTAAGAAGGCATAAGACGTAAGGTGTTGCTTTCGCGGATTAGCCCTCTATAAGATATATTAAAATGTTAATATAAATATTTACGTATTTCTTAATGATAAAATAGGAGAGGCTAACTAAGCTGTTTTATTTCTTAAGAAATAATGCTTAATTTCTATATTTTAAGCTGTGGAGCATGTTAAATTAGGTTATTTATAACGTGTTTAGCTTGCTTCAATGTATATATTTAAGGCCGTTACGCTATAGTCGCAAAATGCGGCACCGCTAAAGCTTTACCCCTCTATACATTTATTTTCATTTAACTTAAATTACTTAATGATAAGGTTAATTACGCTTTTGCCTCCTTACAGCTTTAAGCCATCACATAGCCCGCTTCCTCATTAGCTCCTTAAGTTATTCTCACTTAAATATCCCACCTAAAAGCATACAGGGAGACTACTAGTACACATATAAGCCTACCACTGTTCCATTAGCTTAGCTAGGATATTATGCTACTTGCCACATGCATCTTATCATAAAAAAGGGAGATCTAGCTGAGTTGCTAGCTATAATGGAAATGGAGAGAGCGCGCTTTAAAAGACGTCGAGGAACCATGGGCTGATCTTAAGCAGCATAGCGAATGCTCTCGATGAGCCTCTCGTCGTCTGCATCGCCACGTTATGAGTCTATAAGATGGCGTATATATGCAATTTAGCATGCTAGATGGGAACCTAATACTGGAAACTAAATTAAACAATATTTTACAATAATTTAACAACTTTAACGCTATGTTTAAAAAGATGCTTAATGTTATATATAAGCTTTCTTCTTAAATAATAAGCATTAAAGTAGTGTAAGTCTCTTATTTACAGGTAGTTAATGTTTATAAGTCTAACGTATATTAAGCTTTAAGCACTGATAGAGAATATAAATATTTGAACTAGTAATATAAAGGGATTATTTTAATAATAGCAAGCATAACTAAGAGAGGAGCTATTAAATACTAACTGGTTCCTTCTACAATGATAAATTTATAATGGAGGATTGTTAAGGCTAAAATATACATAGCTTGCCTAACATTTCTCATATAGAGCTAGTGTTTACGTGTATTATAATGTAGCCTCACATAGAGTAGTGAGAAATGAGAATGTTATTCGGCATATAGGTCGCGAAGAAGAGTTATATTCTAAATGCTTAAAACGTTTGTGGTAAGGAATCCTAAAGTGCTTAATTTCACAATACATCTCACATTTATTATAGTCCTTAAGCAGCAGCTATAATAGGCGGGATTTATATTAAAGAAACTAAATACAGCTTATAGCATATCTTATAAGGAAGTGAAAATCGACCGATAAGAATGTATTATTTAAGGTAAGAGGAAAAGAAATATATAACCTCGACTATTGCATTAAATATACTCTCGAAAGCAATTTAGTTTACGTTAACTGCTAGCCTCTTCCTAGCTCATTATGAAAGGCTATTGTTAAGGTATATAACCATCGAATAGGAAGCGCGGCGCGAGGTGACATTTTATACCGATGCTTATAATAAGCGGATTCCCGAGGTTAATTTCTTTATAAAAGATATAATCATGAACGGGGAAAACGCGGTGCTAGCTTTCACTCTCTAGCCTATTATCGCGTATAAGAAGCTAGTTACGGTTATTACGGGCACGTTAGATAGGTTATCTATAATGAACCGGAAGCTGCGAGTTGATTCTAAATGATATACGTTAGTTCTTCCCTACCTTAAGCGCCTATAAGTATTATGCTCCTATAAATATGAGACATAATCTCACGTTACATTACTCAGCCTTTAAGAACGATTTAAAAGGTTTATAATTTTTTAAAGGAGATTTAATATTGGACTCTTATTCTATACGTTAATAATTATTTATCGATTTAACGCTTTTAAGAAGACTTAAATTATCTTTATATTTAAAGATCTTTAATATATACTTAACCTTTAATAAGTTTATGTTAATTTATTAAAGTAATAATGTTTCTTAAGTGAAAGCTAATATTCTTTCGAGAGTTTATTACTATTTTAACTAAAGTCTTCTTAACTATATACTTAAATTAAAGCTTAAGTATAAACTATAAACCTATAAATATTTAAAAGGGTACTTAAATTAATGTTCATTAAAATAAGGATGCTCGTTAATTTATAATCATTTAAAAACTTCAGCATATAAATATTATAGACTTTAACTTCCTTTTATAATTAAAGCATACTAATATCGCTTAACCCTTAAGACTTTATTATTATGAAGATGGCGTATATATTACTTATAAATACGTGGAATTAAACCTACTTAATATTCTTCTCCTCTCTTTTAAAACTAAAGTTACTAGTATTATGTTTTAAGTATAATGCTTTTTAATTATTATATTAAGTTAATCTTATTAAATCTTATAGATACTTTCCGGAATCATGTACCTTATTAATCATTCTATTAACTTTTATATGTAAAGTATTTACATCTCTCTCTTTAAAGTCGTAAAGCTAAGTGAACGAATAGCTACTTATACATTAATTCATGGACTAACTAAGTTGGTTCTCGATTAGAATTATAAGCCCGCAATAAATTCGTCACTTATATAAGTAACTAATAAACTAATGAGTTATCTATTATATATAAGGGTGTAGATCGCGAGTCTTAAGTAGTGTTAAAGAGACTATCTTATCTTAAAATCCGCCTCCTCCTCTTCTTACTCCCTTGCTGCGCTAAGCTTTCCCCCTCTTAAATCTCTGAAACTTATCCTAATTGGACTACCTCTTTCGTTTTCGACTCATCCTCGCTATCTCCGTCTGGGAATTACTGCTTACTAATTAGAACTAAATATTCCTTAAATTAGTATAACCGGCCCCCTACATATCTTAAGGAGTGATATAATATTATCGATTAAAGCATTATTCCACTAATGGACGTCTATATAGCAATCATTTCATTTCTTTACTCCGCGAACTAATGAGATGTTAATATATATAACTAAGTATTTTAATACTATCTACATCTCTTAATAGTAGTAGGTAAGAAAGGTAGTTAATTATTATAGATAAAGTCCTTTAAGGAAAGAAAGAAAAGAAGGATTAAAAGCTTAAATACGGCTTTAATATATATATATGTTATAATCCGAGGAATAAAAGTAAACTAAAGAAAATAAGTGATTAGAACTAAGGTACCAAAGTGACTAGAACTAAGGTATAAGTGACTAGAACTAAGGTACCAAGGTTATATACCCTTAATAATACCTTTAAACTAAACCTTAAAAGGTTAATAAGTCCGATAACATTGCTATCTAATAAGGTAATACTTACTCCTTTATATATATTTTGATAAATAGTTAATTCATTAAGGAGAGGCTCTTATAATAACGCAGTAGCCCGTCAAGGCATTAAAGTAGTAAACTAATAGCTGTCTTAAGACTAATAGCTATCTTAAATAGCTATTAACCTCCGTTACTAAAATACTAGCCACTTGTTAAGGAAACTTATATAATAAGAGAATAAAGATACTTAAATAAACGTTGCCCTTAGTAATAGTTAAAGCGATAATGTTACTAGCTTCAGCTTAAGTCTACTTAAGTTTGCTAAGGTTACTTAAAGTTGCTTAGGTTAGCTTATAAGGGTTTGTATGTAAAGAAAATTTTAAACTTAAACCACGTCGGTAATTTTTAGCTGCTAAAAAGGGCTAATATACTCACTTAATAATAGAGATTAAGTGCCATTAAAAACATGGTTTTCACGAAGTTGCTCCTAAGTAAGTGGAGCTAATATAGCATTTAAAGCCATTTTCAACTAAGAGTTAAAAATGACTTTTTAAAGCTAAAAGCGGCGAACTTAACTCACCTGTAATAAAAACCTAAGGTAGAAATTATCTTTTAGTATACCCTTACCCCTTACATTTCTACCCGCTTAAATACATTAGTCTTAAAAATATTAAGTGACATTAGGACTAACTCTTTAGGTTAATGGAGCTTTACCTTAAATAAGACTTACTTTAATAATTAAGCATCCTTTAACCCACTAATGTAACAGTATTACTTGCTTATTAAAGTTATATTCTATTCACTATTGCTAAAGGATACTTATGTTAAAATAGGCTAGTAACCTTAGTAATGTAACGCATAGGGATTAGCTTAAAATGAGATAATGGGATAATACTAAGGTATTCCGAACGAAGTACATTTAACATAGAATTTAACGTGGTTAATAGATAACTAAGCACCCTTCTTAAGGAAGCACTGAAGCTATTTTATTAAAATGGGAGAATTCTGCTTTAGGTATCTTTTATAAGTTTTAAATCTATATTACTTTATTAAGCTACTATAACTACTTCATTCATCATTATTATCCTTAAGATGCACTTAGCTATAGTGATTTTTCGCTATGCTAAGAAATTCTACTAATAGTGCGCCGCGTGATAGTCTCTATTAACTATGAAGAGGAGTTCGCTATAGTTTATAAGAACTGATAAGTAAGATATAAAATGTAATAACTATATAGTGCAGCTTAAAGGCTAAAGCTTATAGATTTAGTTACTTATATCCTTTTATAGGTATAGCTTAACTAGTGTAGCTATCCTAATTATGTGTTGTAATAATTATTAAGTTACTATATTAAGTAATCTTTATAGGAAAAAGTTCTTCTTAAGCGTGGGTGATGCCCTTGCGTAAATATAAATATCTAATAGCTAATAACATATACGTTACCTTAACACCTTTTATAACTTAAGCTTACTTACGTCTCGTTACATTATTCTAACTACTTTCTTAAAATAGTCTTACATTTTACTACTTACTAACTTTAACTAGTTTATTCTCTTTCTATTTTACTTTATCGCTTACTTAACTTAGCTAGCTTATAATCTACTTCTTATACTCACTACTTACTTAGCTTAATTAAGTTTCCATTTCATTATTAAAAATGATAAAGATAATAATAATAGCTTTAAAATGGCTACTTTTCTTACGTAATTACTATACTATACTTTATTATCGAATTAATATTAGTAAGGCTATCATCGTTAGGTTAATAGGAATTACCCTTTTTATTATCGAAGTAACTTTTATTTAAAAGAGTTCTAAAGAAGGAAAGCATCTTTACTAATCATTTTACGGAATAGTAACCAAATATAAAATGCGTTAAGAGAAAGAAGTATATAAGTAATTTCTTAAGCTTAATAAGCTAAAATAATTCTTACCTCGAGACTAATTGCCTCGAATCCTTTCCCTTAACGGATTAAACTTTATTATTTACTTAATTTAACTAGTCTGTAATTCACTTCTTATGCTCACTGCTTACTTATTTAACTAAGTTTCATTTTAGTCCCGCTTACCGCCTTATTGAAAGGCTCTTAAACTTCACCGCCTCCTTAATTTAGCTAGCTCGTATACTTCTCTTACTTATTACTTACTTAATTTAACTAAGTTTTATTCCTTTTAGTCCCGCTTATAGCTTTACCTAAATGCTTTCACATTTTACCACTTACCACTTCTTATTTACTGCTCTGCTTTTCTTACTCTTTATCTTTTTTTTATTATTAATAAGATGGAATTTAACTAAATGATCGCATATACATGCTAAAGTTTCAAAACTAGTTATAATGTCGAGATAATCGAGGACGAGCATAATAGCACTTAAAAGAGTAAGGTATCGAGATGGCTTAAAGTTACTTTTTCTTAGTTAAGTGCGGAGAAGCCCGTTAATAATAGCTATGAATAAGCCTGACGAGCCCTTTATTCCTCACTCTATTAAATTATAAAATCATCGGCTTTCGCGTAATACCGCTTACGGCTCCTCTTAATAAGCCTCGAGTCTAACTAATGTCCTTTTAGTTCGCGAGAAGGTTTAACACTATCTATACTATTATAGCTAATAATGTGTTAAAGAGATGTAAGTTAATGTATTCAGTTAAGGTAGTAATTAAAAGCTTCCTTAAAATAAAGACTTAAGAGTCTTTAACTTTTACTCTTACTTATACCTTGAAGAACTAGTTCCTTTAGCTCTTAAATCTTATAAAAGGCAAGCTATTTATCATACCATAAAATGTAATGGCTTTATTAAGATCCTTTATAATCCTTAAATAGCTCCGTAAGTCTTATTAACTTAGTAAGATAATTTTAGTTGACATTATACTATAAAGAAAAAAAGGGGGGTTTAATAAAATAATCTCCCTTTAACCTAACTTAATCTTTTTAAAAAATCCTTCTCTGTTAGAGCTCGTTTAAATAGTAGTCTTTCTATAAGTTGCCTTACTCCTTAACATTGCAGTATTAGCTCCTTAGATCTTAATAATCTATATATATACCCTACTCCCTTCCTTTATTAACCATCCTTTATAAATCTACCTTATATAATTAAGTAAGTAAGTATTACGCTTTTAAGCTCTTTTTTAATAAGTGTTACGTAGATAAATCTACCTTCCCTTATCTATTTAACTTAAGATTATCTTATCTTATTAATTTAATTACATTAACTAAAGGAGGTCACGCTTATATACTATTCCAGAGCTAAGCTACTTATTTAACTCGAACTACTAAAGATACTTAAGAACCACCCTGATCCCTACCATCTCAGCCTAATACCACTTCATTATAAATCGATGTTTATCTTCTATTCTTTACCTTTTATATTTAAAGGAGATAGTGTATTAACTTTAATATAAGTCGTTGAGTTTAAAAAGGCATCGACAGATTTATATAATTATAAATATAAACCCTTATCCCATTATGAGCACCTTAATATACCTTTAATTCCTTAAGTAAATATATAATAAGACCTCCTCCTTCTTAGTTAGCTTAACAGGTAGTATTTAAAGTAGCCTTAGCAATTTCTTAACAGCATCGGGCAAGAGTTTATTTATATAAGATAGCTCTTACACCCACGCGCTAACACTAACACAGGCAGCTACGTATGCCTTACATGCCGCTATCTCCGTTAAGTAGTAAAATCCGTAGATAGTGTCTTTTTAAGGATAGATAGCTGCTACTCTTTATACCATAGTTTAGGTTATAACGTAATAAGTAACTCTTTTATAATAATAATTATAGCCCGTCACTTATAAAATCAAGGCCCTGATATTAAAATAGTAAAATGAGTAGTTAGTATTATTATAATAGGGTTCGCTTATAGACTCGCATTACAATCAGGAGGTAAAAGCATTAGTATTAAGGTATTAGTTAGTTAATGTTAAAACAAAGGTTACTCTCTTAAAATAACTTATTTAACAGTTAAGCAAATAATGGGTTAAGGTTTAACTATTATAATAGCTTCTTACGGGCTCTTATATAGAGTTGTCTCACCTGTAAAAGCAGGTTCGGGTTGTTATATAAGAGCATCTTTAGTTACTTAAAATATTATAACGTAATGTTAATGGTTTAAACCTAAGTCTTACGCTATGCATCAGTTTATAAGAATGGTAACTTACTTTTTAAAATTTGCTTTCTCATATAATACTAAGGCTCTTTTTTTTCAGTGTTTAAGTTATAATGTTAATGTAGCTTAAATTTAAGCATTAACGGGAACGATGTTATGCATTCTTTATAAAGCTTACTTTATTATATTAAAAGTAGCTTATAAGCTTAACTATTTAAGGCTTTCTCCTTAGCTCGAATACCTTAATTTCCCTTTCTTCACCTATTAGGTACTTACTTTAGTCCACTTATTTTACCTCGTTCACTTACTTCACTTTATTACTTTATGCTATGTTACAGCCTTAATATGAGACTTAGCTGAGAAAACCCCCCTTATTTAAAGGAGATTATCTCTTTATAACTATAGGAGCTATTTATAACTATAATTCTATATATATCTTTCCTTGCTATTTATTATCTTTACTTTCTTTCTTCGAGATATAAAGTTTAATTTTATATTAAGTCTTTAATTAGCGCCCGTACGAGGTGGAATTTCTAGTAAATAATAAAAAGCGCTGCGAAATTAGAATACTTAGTCATTAGTATTAACATCTCACTAGTTCGCGAAGTAGAGAAATGAAATGATTATTACATAGACTAGAAGATAAATGTTGAAAAGTACGGAGTTATGGAACAAAGTCGATTGATTGTGCTCTTCTTGATCAACTGTCTGGCAGGCCATTTCTGGCCGTTTTATGGGCTAT